>VDFB02103083.1:0-54159 GCA_007258455.2 Sequoia sempervirens
CTCCGTAAGCAGGCTTTTCCAAATTACATTTAATGTATAAGCCTTTTTTTTGTTGATTAGAAAATTGTAGTCATCAACATGCCAGTAGGAGAACATAGGTAGTATGTGATAGAATTTAGAATCCCTTTCAGATTATAATTCATATCCAAGGAGTTTCTAGTCTGTTATGATTCCCTGGGATTCACATCCATTCTTGTGCACGTGGGCTGCATTGACATGTGAAGCATGCTCGGTGGAACTTGAACCCTAGTCATCATCAGGGCAATAGATCTCCTTTCTGCATTAGTTTCATTTATTCTTTGATCTTATGTTTGCAAAATATTTCTTACATTTTTATCTGTCTACTTCATTATGTAAGGACCATGCTTTCTTCACCATACAAATGTATTTATACAGAAAAATTTAACAAATTATTGGTAGTTTGGGGGGATACAGGTAAAACAAATAAACCAACCTCAAAACAAATCTAACTACTTAAATGTAACTATAACCTTTGTTTGATATTTGGTTTCATACACCCCCCTTGAATGTAAAACTTGTGAACATTGTTTCTACATTCAAGCCTTATCTAAATTTTTCAAATTTATGAAGTGATAGGAGTCTTTGTGAATCTATCTGCAAGTTGATTGTGAGTAGGAACAATATTTAAGTTGGATATCATCATTTTGAATATTTTCTTCGATAAACTGGCAATGGACTTCTGTGTGTTTTGGTCATTCATGCATAACATGGTTTTTCACCATCTTCAACACACTTTGATTATCATAAAATAAATTCATGGGTTGATTCAATAGTATGCACATATCACTCAAGATTTTATGAAGCCATGTTGCTCTGCATATAGCTCCTTGTGTTACTTTTTACTCTGCTTTTGTAGATGAAATAATGGTAGTCAATTGTTTTTTGCAATTGTTTTTTGCTAACCCAAGAGATAGCTTTTGAGCCCATATGGAATGTATATCCAGATGTTGACTTGCAATCATCAATAAATCCTGCAAAATCTGCCTCTGTGTGTTCTGTTAAACAGAAATGATCATTTTGTATGTACTTGATGCCATAATTCAGAACACCACACACATATCTCAACACCTGTTTAGCTACTTTCCAATGTGAAATTCTAGGTTTTGTCATGAACCTTGGAAGATAGTTCATTGAAAATCATAGATCTGGTTTGATGTTGGTAAGATATATGATACTACCTATCAATTTCCTGTACAGCATGTCATTTACCTTTTCTGATTCATCAAATCTAGGAAACTGTCCCTGCTTCCATTGGATTGCATTCAGTCATCTGGTGTTTTTCAAGCTACTAATTAACATATTTTGTTTGAGAAACACAAGCTTGTGCTTGCCATACCTCCAATCCAAAGCCATAGTGCAACAGGTCAAGATCAGTCATCTCAGTTCACTTATTTAGATCTTTCTTCACTTGAGAAATCGGCTTCTTACAATTGTTAGTGATGCCAAGATCATCAACAAATGATCAGGAGTACAGTTTCTCCATGCTCTATTTGCATGTACAAGTTGTAATCTAAAAGACAATGAGAGAATCCATGCGCACGTAGATGTTCATCTAAGAAGCTGGGTTTGCCAGGCATGGGGCATGTACCCAGCCTGAATTGGTCTAGGTCCAAGTCCTAGCCTAGGCATGGCCTAGGTTTGCCTAGGGCATGACTTGGATGAACTTGGGTGAACCCATAGCAACACAAATTAGCAAATTAAAAATATAATTTTTTTCTTTCAAAAAATTGGGGAAAAATCGGATTATGAAAAAACATATATATATATATATATATATAACCTAATATTTTTTAATTTATATGCAATTTAATAGCATAGAGATATAGAGAGAAAATAAAAATGAGAGTAGGGGCAATACTCCTCAAGATCTAGGGGCAATGCCTCCAACAAGGTTAAGGGGCAGCACCCCTTGTGAGGGAAGGTTGAGGGACAACGCCCCTTATAGGGTCTAGTGTCAACACCCTAGGTGTGCTCCTTGTTGCGATACATGGTGGGGTCTAGGGGCAGAGCCACCACCACCAAGCCCAAATGAAAGCCTTTGAAACCACACAAACCTTCATGGGGCATATGCTATTTTTCATAATTTGTTTGCTTTTACAAAGCTTCAAGACTCCTCCAAACCTTTTCAAAATGTAATGTCCCCTTTTTTCAGCTGCGGATTTTGTTTCAAGCATCAAGTTAGCCCTTTATTGACCCTTGTGGCCAGCCAGCTTTGATAGAGGTGGGTCGCTGATGCTTTTGAGAGTTTGATTGTTCTGCAGGTTTTCTCAAAGGGACGCTGCTTGGATCACAAATGAGCGCTTGCATTCCGGTGAGTTCACACTCTCTCTCACCTTACTCCAGACTATCCCTTAGTTTTGAGCGATACGGACTCCCATGATTGCTAATTTATTAACTTAAAACGCCTTTTATTAAAGTCACATTTGACTTTAATTATATTTTTATATCACTTAAATGTCAAAAGGAGGATTATAATATTTTAATAACTTGAAATATTGAAAAGTGCGCTCAAAGTATTTATGGCAACTATTGAAAAGGGATTATATTAAAATATTAAAATATTTTAATGAAAGCAAAAGCCGTACTTTTCTTGAAATGCGTGCCATTTGGTATAAAGGCATTTCCTGGCAATAGAAACTCATAACTTGACTATTTCAATTTGCCTTGTGCATTTTCCTTCTGAGCAATCTCCTGTGACCAGGGTTTGATCATTTTGTCCATTGGAGAACGGAAAACTCTTCAGTGTTGAGTACTCTTGAGGCTGTGAAAGATCAGCTGAATCAGTATAGTTGAGGGCTTCACACAAAGGTTCTACAGTTGCAGACAGAGATTTATTTATGCAGTTATTTGTTCTTGATAATAATTGAGGGTTTCTTGGTGGCGTCCTTCTACAGCTTCAGGGATTCTTCTTTCAGAGATTCATTTCCTTGCTTTCATGGCCGTACGGCCTACCTTGGGTTTTGTGCCTTGAGAAAGGTGTGTGAAGAACATAAGTGAAACGCCTCTCTTTTGTGAGGGCTTTGGCATCTATCATTGGCGGCTAGTCTTTTCAGAGCTTTGTGACCAGTTTCTGAGCTGGAGAAGCCTTGTCTGGAGTCTTGGCGTGCATTTATGCCTGTTTTCACCATTTCCAGCTGTAGATCTGGCCAGTTCTTTATTTAAAATAATCTGGAGCCTTCTTGGTATGTTTATCTTTCTAAATCTCTTTGTTGGAGTTGAATAATACTTTCTGTACTTTCATTCTGAAGAAATAAGATTAAATTCATCTTTTATGAGCAAAAATATGCTGCGCCCCTTCTCTTCTGTCTATTAAGATTTCTCTAAAAAACTCTAAAAAAAACATTTAAAGACTTAAGAAATTGAGGGTTTTGAGCTGAGAGCCAGCAGGGCTCATCTCAGTGGTATCAGAGCTCACATCCTGCCAGCTTGTGGGGTTTGAGAATTTATGAAGTCAAATAAAGAGGGTTTTGGCAAGTCCTATTTCAGAGGGGGTCCTAGAAATCAGAGAGGCGACCAAAATCCTTTTCCACCATTTCCGTTTGTAGATCAGGAGGAGGAATTAGATTGGGACAATATGGCGAACAGGGCTAGAGAAAGTTCTCACAGGAATACTTGGGAGGATGAGGACAGAGAAGCTAAAGACGTGCTTAGAGGTATGGTTGCAGGGCAAGAACAGGTGGCAACTATTCTTCAACAACTCAGCACGAATGTTCAAAATTTGTCAATAAACAGAGCTCATAGCTTGGATCCAGATCGAGATGGCAGTATCCATAGAGAGCCACAGAGAATTATAGATCCAGTACGCACCTATGAGAGAGCTACATATCCCACGTTCACCAGAGATGATGCTGAGGAAGTGGACGAAGCTGAACAGGGTGGTGAGATAAATTTTGCAGATAACATTATGGCTATGCATGATGAGTGGGATGCATTGCCACCGAGAGTTAAGGAGCACCTTAACTTCGATAGATTCATAAGCCAGAAGAGAGAACACACCAGAAACAGGAATGACAGGAGGCCTAAAAACAAGCAAAGTGATCTCAAACAGGCTACCAACAAACTAACCTTAGTTCACTATGATGGCAGTGGTAGAGTTACAGCACGTGCCTGGGTGAGTAAGTTGGATACATTCCTGACACTACGTCCTATGCCAGAGGAAGATGCTATACGATTTGCAGCTCTCCACCTTGATGGCGTAGCACATGACGGGTGGATTCATGGCATGGCTACACTACACCATGATAGGATTACCTCGTACCAGGAGTTCACTGATAGGCTGGTAGAGAGGTTTGATAGACGTGATCTCGAGCTATTCTTCAGAGACCTTGCTCAGCTAAAGCAGTTGGGTAGTTTGGAGTCTTATATTGGTGAGTTCCAGAAGCTCTCGGTTATGGTTACCGGAATCTCAGAGAGGAGACTTGTCATTCTTTTTGTAGAGGGTCTCCATGAGCCAATGAAAGGTTGGATCAAGGCATTCGATCCACCTACCTTGCACGAAGCTATGAGGAAGGCTCGTAGCATGGAACTTACAGCTTCACGTGGTAAGTTCACTTCTAATGCAGAAGCATCTTCATCCTATAGTGATAGCAAATCAGAACCTAAAGAATCAGAAAAAGTTGATGAAAAGAGGAAGTTTGCAGCTCCTTTAGACCGAGAGACAATAAATGATTTGCGTAGGAGGAAGCTATGTTTCTATTGCAAAGCTCCTTATGACCAAAACCACAATTGTCCTCTCAAGCCTAAGGGTTCAAATAGACAAATGGAGTGGTTTTATGAGGGTGATGACCTTGCTGATTTAACGGACCAGCAAGCTGGTTTTCAGGATGGGAGTATGCGATCTATCATTCTCGTCAATGAAAAAGGTGAGAAGATAGAACCGAAAATTCTAGAGGAGCATGAGATGTTTCAGGAGGATTATCATTTTGATTCTAGTCCCATGGGATCAGAGGGGTTTGATTGGGATCAGTACAGTTATGAGGCTCAGTTAGTACAAAATCCTCTTTATGAGACAGATGCTACATCTTCCTGTGATAATCCGCTCTTTGAGGTGGATGCTGATTCTACTCTTGATCCTGATTTAGGCAAGAGCGTTGATCATAGTATTGGAGATTCCGTCAGTGCATCGAGATTTCAGACCGAGCTCGTTGAGGAGATTTCCAGTGTGTACATGGTTAGGAGTCTACACAGTTTCACTTTCAGTCATCATGTACATGACCCGTTTCAGATGCACAATTCTGGTATGCACGTGTTAGATATGTTGGATGATAGCATATCTCGTGCAGTTTTAGGGAGCAAGTGTTGTCAGCAGTTTGACTTGCTTTCTTATGAGTTCTTCTCTCCTGTGACAGATAGTGTTGAGATTGACAGGGTACAACATGATGATCCAGTTGATCAGATTTGGGAGTTACAGGAGACAGTTGATGACAGGAGGGACATTTCACGACACTATCCTTGGGATCCTGGTGGAGTGGTTGATTCTTTGTTGTTGAGATTGCTTGCGGACAAGCAATTTCCGGGAGGGCGGACTGTAATGTCCCCGTTTTCGGCATGATCATAGTTGACAGTGTGTTAGCCCTTTATTGGACCCTTGTGGGCTAGCCAGTTTGGATAGAGGGTCAGTGTTGCTTTTTGGAGAGTTTGATTGTTCGTGTTTTCAGTAGACAGTGCTTGGATCACAGCGAGCGTTTGCATTCCAGGAGTTCACAGCTTCTGACGGCACGAGATTATCCTGAGTTTTGAGCATATTACGGAATTTTAAGTGATTAAGTTAATTTATTAACTTAAAACGCCTTTTGTATTAAAGTCACATTGACTTTAATTATATTTTATATCACTTAAATGTCAAAAGGGGGATTATAATATTTTAATAACTTAAAATATTGAAAAGTGCGCTCAAGGTATTTATGGCAACTATTGAAAAAGGATTATATTAAAATATTAAAATATTTTAATGATTGCAAATGCTGTACTTTTCTTGAAATGTGTGCCATTTGGTATAAAGGCATTTCCTGGCAATAGAAACTCATAACTTTGACTATTTCAATTTGCCTTGTGCATTTTCTTCTGAGCAATCTCCTGTGACCAGGGTTTGATCATTTTGTCCATTGGAGAATGGAAAACTCTTCAGTGTTGAGTACTCTTGAGGCTGTGAAAGATCAGCTGAATCAGTACAGTTGAGGGCTTCACACAGAAGTTCTACAGTTGCAGACAGAGATTTATTTATGCAGTTATTTGTTCTTGATAATAATTGAGGGTTTCTTGGTGGCGTCCTTCTACAGCTTCAGGGATTCTTCTTTCAGAGATTCATTTCCTTGCTTTCATGGCCGTACGGCCTACCTTGGGTTTTGTGCCTTGAGAAAGGCGTGTGAAGAACATAAGTGAAACGCCTCTCTTTTGTGAGGGCTTTGGCATCTATCATTGGCGGCTAGTCTTTTCAGAGCTTTGTGACCAGTTTCTGAGCTGGAGAAGCCTTGTCTGGAGTCTTGGCGTGCATTTATGCCTGTTTTCACCATTTCCAGCTGTAGATCTGGCCAGTTCTTTATTTAAAATAATCTGGAGCCTTCTTGGTATGTTTATCTTTCTAAATCTCTTTGTTGGAGTTGAATAATACTTTCTGTACTTTCATTCTGAAGAAATAAGATTAAATTCATCTTCTATGAGCAAAAATATGCTGCGCCCCTTCTCTTCTGTCTATTAAGATTTCTCTAAAAAACTCTAAAAACACATTTAAAGACTTAAGAAAAGAGGGTTTTGAGCTGAGAGCCAGCAGGGCTCATCACAAAAATGCTTGACTTTCACACTTTTAGATTTGATTGATGTCAAATTTTTATTCTATTTTTTAATTAATAATTATATAATTTCAATAGATTAAAATCATTAGGACTTTCAATTAGAATATTAGAAACATATAAGATCGTAAAACCCTAACTAAATTTAAATCCCACAATTATCATGAACACACACTTATATTGAGGGGAGGGGGGGGCGTGAATCAGTATAAGATAAACTTTTACTTATTTAAAATTCAACAATCACAATAAAAAAATTTACAAAAGATTTAACAATTAAGAGACACAAGATTTATGTCGAAACCTTTTAAGGAGAAAACCACAGAGAAAATACTCTTACAAAATTTTGTAGGAACCAACCCATTGGAGACACCAATCCCCACCTCTAAGCACCACCTTAGCAAGAGACACCAATCTCTTCTGTTAGGAACTAAGTTGCCGGTTCGGGTATGGGTTCAGATACGGGTACGGGTACAGGTTTAGATGCAACAATTTTTTTCCTTGGGTATGTGTACGGGAATATATATTATTATATATACATATTCACAATTATAAATTTACTTATAAGAACAATGATCCTCATAAGACATAAACATAATTGCTAATAAATAGAATATTTAAATACCTCATATGATCATATTCATAATTTGCAAAAATGTAATTACTTAAGTCTCAAAATGTCATTACACAATGAAAATTCAAATTACAATCAATATTTAGTAGTCTTCATCAAAAGCATCAAGGTCTTGGTCAACACTTGGTTCAATTTCATTTGAACTACAATCAATTGGATTGTCACCCCCATTAGGTGTGTCAAGTGCAGCAGCTGCTTCATCTATAAAAGCTAAAGCAAGTCATGCAACTGTAGCATCTAAAGCAGCACACTCAGGGTTTAGATCCCAATTCTTTGTTGCACCCTCATTGTATTCAAGTTTCTTATGTGACAAGAGACGAAGGTTGGAGTGTATATAGACCAAATCCTTTGCTTTTTTGCACCCAAACGGTTGCACTCGACCAAGTGGATGTAGTATGTACTCCAATTCCGCTTAGCTGAAGAACGACTTGCAACCTGTTGAGTTTGCATACAACATTTAGTATTTAATTTTATAAACTCAAAACTTTAAATATAAATTATAAAATAAAAATATAATATATAACATAATAGCATCAAATGAAAAACGAAGAAAAACAAATAAATAAAAAGATACATACTTGGGAGAGTATTTTAATTGCAAGTGGCTGCAAGTAAATGGAGCCTTGACCATGTAGATACCACCACTCATCAACATTTTTCCTATATTTGTCAGAAAAGCGAAAATATCATGATGTTTTGAAGATATGAAGTGGCCAAACTCGTTCAAGACAATACTTTGGATATCTTCATCTGTAAATATCTTTCTAAATGCAGCCTTATAGCCAACAACAACCTCCCCATCCCTATATGGTGGCACCACCCTTGGCAATTAAAGTATCTCTTTGTTATAATACTTTTGGTGACAAAGCAAATGCTAAGAAATGTAAAGGGGTGGTCATCTTGTTCCAACTGTCAACAATAACTTTTTGCACATTTTTGAAAAATGTTTTCGTTGGGTCATATTCCTTGGCATCTATTATTGATCTTATTTTCTCCACCATGGAATCCATGCCATCATAAATTTCACCAAAAATGGGCGATTTGTATCAGCATACCTAATCATGATCATGATGGGATCGGTGAAATTCAAAACATATTCCACTTGAGCCCACCACTCATCATTTAAGATCAATGCTTTTACTTTTTGGGCTCTTTTTGTGCTTGATTGCCTCCATACACTCCATAGGTTGTTGATGACCATAGAACTCAAGGCCTCTCGCACCTTCACAAGTCATCTTAAGACGATTGTATGAGATGCAAATCAAGTTTTGGCAACCGAACATGATATAAAAATTACATGTTACAAATCAACAATGAAAAATAAAAAATAAAAAATAAAAAATTATATTAAAAAACCAAATTTAAATTACCTTCAACAACTCCAACTTGGAGAAGGTCTTGAAGATGCCTTGTGACATATGATGATTAGTCACAAACATTTGGATCTCCTTGCCCTCCATGTAGATTTGTTTGACCCACTCAATTTGTGTGCCAATCTTTTGCGATATCAAATTGAGTGGACTGCACATGGTGTCCAAAAATGTGACTATATGTACCCTCCACTATAGACCCAACTGCCCAACAATTTTTTAGCATTGTCCATTATGGTTTGGACAACATTTTTAGACCCCACCATTTCAATGGATTCTATGAGGATATTGGCAATAAAACTTGCATCTTTTATTTTCCCTCACAATCGATTGCCTTCAAAAACATCACCCCTTTAGGGGACACTGCTATAATATTGATCAATGGTCTATTTTTGCAATCTTTCCATCCATCAGAAATGATGGACACACCTATTTCGGGCCATGTATCCTTGATTACTCTCAATGATGCCTCTACTGAAGCTTTCTCCTTCGCCAATAAGGTGGTTCGCACCTTTTCATACCCAGGACTAACATAATCAGAAGTTGTATTGGAAATGGCTGTCACCATTTCCCACCAATAAGGTGATGTAACAAGGTTGAAAGGAAGCCCATTGCCATAAATGCAATGAGCAATGCTCTGATCTGCAATCTCCCTTGATTTATTTTTGAAGGCATTCTCCAATGGGCCTCCTTTTTGTGAAATTGAAACATTATCTCCTTAAAAAGATGGTGGCATTTGCATGAAAGGATGTGGGCCAGCGGGTTGTGATAAGCCACTAGAAGGTCTTTGCAAGCTTCTCTTGCCAAGAGGATGTGCAATAGCCTTTGATTTATTACATGCCATGTCAACCTCCTCTTGTTCTTTAATATAAGCCAATATTTGGTGTTTTGGCAACCCTTTTCTATTTGGCACAAGGCGAACTTTTATTCCTCGTAAAGGAATAGCACATAAGTGAGCTTTCACTTGAAAGTACAAGCTCTTATACTGAGTTCTACATTGGCCACAATGCCAAACATAACCCTCACCACCGGGAATTTGTCGAATCATTGTCGTATGTCGCCAAAGAGGTGACGATGCATCATATTTCAATTGACTCTTTGCATCTGGGCCAACTGAATTAGAACTATTGGCCATTCTGTATGAACCTAAAATAAATAAAAAAATTACAAATTAACAACACAACTATTTTTTTTTTGAAAAAATTGGCATTATAACCCCTTATTATGCATAAAAAGTTCTTAAAAAAATTCAAAACTTACAAAAAAAAGAACTTTAATTTTTTTTTAAACTTGAAAGATATTCAAAAAAATTATTGAAAACTTGAAAAAAATGAAAGATTCACTCACCTTTGATGGTTAGATCTTCTTTGTGCAACTATTTCTCCCTTGTTGTTGTAGGTCTAACTCCTTCGTAGCTCTCACCTTTGAAAGACGTTGTACCCAAAATTAAAATTTTTGCTTCATTAAGGCATTTTGAAAAAAGTGGTAAAAGTTTTGTAAAAAATGTCAAAAAGGTCAAAAAATGGAAATTTGCATGTCACGTATGTTGGTCAAAAACTCAAAATTTTCAAAATCCGACGATCTGGGTCTCTTCAGAGCGAACTTATCTACAAAACCCAGATCTTAGTTTTTTGGCCCTACTTTTTAGGAAATTTTTAAAAAATAGAAAGTTTCTAAAAATAGACTTTTTTTGGGTTTCTTCTCAAATGGATGTTGGCAAAATTTTCTAAAAATAGAATTTCTACTTCCAGGGCTCAAACTGATTTTGATTGGTTTAAAATACTTCATGATCCGGCTGGTCCAGTAAAAATTGTCAAAAGATTAGTTTTTCTTTGGTGGGGTCTATTTTGCTTTTTGAGAAGCTAAAAATGAGCTCCGAAGTCATCAATGGAGGATGGTTAACTACTAGGTGTTAGATTCAAGGTTTCAACCGCTGCACTGATTGATCAAAGGCGAAAGATGTTTGCAAAACGGAGAATGAAGGAGGGAAGTTTGAAAATCTTGAAAATGGTGAAAATTTGTTTAACACTGGAGATGCTAGGCACCCCTATCCAATCAAGACGCCTAGCTGTTCATGCCTTAGCATATTTTTCAATCTTTATGACATTCAATGCACAAGTAGCTGCCAAGTGTGGAGTGGTGAATGCAAGACAAAGCGAAAGTTGAAAAAATGAAAATAAAAAAACTAAGTCTGTTAAAGAAAGGTGCCCCAGCTAGCCAAGGGCGCCTAGGGTTTTGGGAGGCCAAATTCAATTTCTAGGGTTTGCAAAATTAGTCATCTTTTTCAAAATTCTTCAAACTTTCTAGTGGATATCTCATCCAGACCATCAGATTCATCAGTTGTTGGCAATTTCAGATCGAATGGAGAATAGATCACGAGGAACAAAAATGACCAAGTTGAAAAAGTTGAAAGGCTTCAAAAAATGGGTATGTTTGGAAAAGTTGGGCACCTTAGCTAGCCAGGGGCGCCCAAGGTTTTGAGCACTTAAAAGCTGTAGTTAGGGTTTGTAACCTCCAAAAAGTTTTCTTTAGATTTGAATAGGCTCTTCAATAGATTCATCAATGAGCTTAGAATATTTTCCAAATGCTAGATATTGTAGATTGAATGGAGGCAGAAACATGTGCAAAACGAAAAAGATCAAAGAAAAGTTGAAAAACACAGAAAAATGACTAACTCTGGAGGAGTTGGGCGCCCCAACTAGCCAGGGGCGCCTAGGAATTTAGGCCACCAGATGCAGTTTTCAGGGCTAGTCACCTTTAAGAGGCTTTTCTCAGATTTCTCTTGGCTATTCAACAAATCCAACATCCAGTTCACTGGACCTCCTGAATGGCTAGAATTGCGAATTCAATAGAAAATTCATCCAAAGATTAGAAAACATTACAAATTGAAGAACATTAGAATGGCTAACTCTGGAGGAGTTGGGCGCCCTAGCTAGCCAGGGGTGCCCAAGATTTTGAGGGCTTAAAAGCTGTTTTTAGAAGATGCAGCTTCTAGAACATTCTTTCCAGATTTGATCAAGCTTCGCGACGAGTCTATTAGTTAGTTCACAGGATTCATTTGGCGTTCGGAATCGAAGGTCAGAGGGATGCATTTTATCAACGGAGCCTCATTGTCCACAGGTGACATACACTCATTGCATAAGTCATAATTTTGAATAAGGGACGATTCCTTCAGCCACCAATTTTAATGGTAACCTGCCAATTCATACATTGAAGCCACCACTATATTTGAATAGATAAGTTTCGCTCACATTGGATAGATTCTCACTCACGTTGGATAGAGCCTCACTCACGTTACCTAATCATACTCGAATTCCCTTACAGTCTTATTGGCTAAAAATCGTGGGCTATCATCCTTGTGTAACCTTTGGAAGGATATTGGGCCAATTAAAGATTGTGTTCAATAACACAGTTCATCATAAGGACAATGATCCTTAATCATGAGGTGACAATTAAAAGATAATAGTTAGCGCACTCAAATAATGCTAATAGGCAACGATCCCCAAATTAACATTAAAGCAAAACTCACATTGGTCAAAGACAACAAATGAAGATATGAGTCACGATTCTCCTTGGAACGACACTAAGGAGTAGTGATTAGGGGTGGTGACTATTTAGAGGGATACCATCGATTGAAGGGGTGCAAAGTTAGATATTTAAAGAAGAGTCGTAGTCATCCAAATAGATCAGCAGAAAAGATAAGAAGATATCTTGGAAATAAAGAGTCATCACCATGGCACAATCTGACATCTCTTGGATATTAAACAACAACCATCTTCAAAAACGTCAATTACTTAGGCGGTGAAATATTAAGGGAAAATTAGAGACATGTACCTCTTTAATAGGCATTGATCTGTTTTGGCATAATAACCAGTTCCTATAGAGATTCAAGCTGCTCCAAAGGAGTATCGAACCCTCTAAGCCAGGTTGTAATTCAATTGCGATCACTCAGGAGCACAACCTTGCCTTATATAGCATGAATCTAGGGATCGAATCAGGACAAACATCATCACATCCAAGCAATCCATTAAGTGTAGACAACATCCATCATCAGGAACTAAATCAATTCGAGGGTTGGATCATATTCTTTTGGGAAAACTAGCAGATATTGCCAAGCAATAATTGAAGGTCTATGACTACGTACATGTTGTAGGTGAACTTGTCCAATGGTAGTGTAAGATATGGAATGCAATAGTTTATAATAGACATCTTCTCATACTTACCAGCATAGTATTCTCATAAATTCGAGTTACCCTATATTGCCAGGTAATTATAACTTATAAGTAATTACACCCATGTAATTATAAATGCCTACATAAATTTGATTCTCCCTATATTGCTGAATGTGAAATGGTGTATGTATTATTGATCTCTATATGGACTGATTCAATATGTAAGATTAAAATATGGACTGCATTTTGATAATCTGATTGTAGTGATAAGGGAGTTGTGGGCCTACGAGGAGGGGAAACAATGTTGGGGTCATCCTCTAAGTACACCACCCCATGGTGAATGGTTGAGGCCTGCCACATGTGGGCCAAGAGGGTTGTACTGCTCTTGGGCTTAGAGGGAGTGACTTTCCAAGACACCCTATTGTAGTTGCACCCTCAACCTTCCAACATGATTAAGCAATAATGGTTCTGATACAGGGAAACGGCAGTAGGACGCCTCAATAGGCACACCACCCCATATGGATGGCAAGGGATCACATGGGGCCAAGAGGGGTGTACTGCTCTTGGGCATAGGGTAGAGGGTTTCTTGGGCACCCTATTAGACCATTATGTTCAAGGAAGAATGAATTAAAAAATCTAAAGAAATTCAATATATTTATAATATGATATTGTCTTTATTTATAATTGTTCACTAACATATTTGTAGGTCTTAAAGATAGTTGTATCACTAACCTTACTCTCTTTGTGTTTCCTTATGTATGTTCCAATTAATATTATCTTGTAAATATTCTCTAACTCTATTTTGTAGGGGCCTTCTTGCACTATAAACATTCCCAAAACCAAGGTGATCACTTGAAATTGATAAACTAGGGCAGATTTAGGGTTATCCCAAAAAGGGGACATTACAAACTGTAAGCCTGTTATTGCTACAATCCTGCTGTCCCTGAAGTGTAATTGTTATCAGAAATTTGAGAAAGGAAATCTTATGCTTACTTTGCTCTGATCTACTGTCTTAGGTTTTGTTTTGTGTTTCACTTATATAATCTTTATTTCAGCTTGCATCTAAAAGTACAATGAGTCTTAAGGTGTGAGTTGGAAGTGAGTTTATGTGAGTTCTATGTTATTAAATCATCCCTTGTTTACTTCTAATTCTCAAGCTCTGAGTTTACTTGAGTAGCTAGAAGTGTCATTAGAGTAGGAGGCCTAGTTGTAGTTGAAGTTCTAAAAAGAGAAAACCTCAGCTATGACGCTAGAGTTTTATAACCTTGTGCTCTTAGTTGAGAACAAAAAGATTGGCAAATAGTTTAGTTTACTTTCTTTAAGCATCATTAGCGAAGAGGGAGCTTCCCCTCCTAATTTGACAAGCAGTTTATTTGTGCATAGCTGTCCCTTTCTAATCCGCAAAGGTGTGAATTGAAACGCCCACAACAAAAATGACACAACCTTCAAAATCCAAGAATGGCAGCTTGGAGGCAAAAAATGTTGTTTATGGCCTTTTGTGTTTGTTAAATGAGTTGAGATGCATTTTATATCTCACTTTTAGGGTGACCAAGGCATTCTATGTATTTTTTTAATGTTTAAAAAGTAGTTTTTTGACACCTTTTTCGGCAGTTGAGGCTGCAGGTCCTCCCAGGTCATTCAAATATGACCTAGGTACGTCCAGGGTTCTGCTTTGGCGCCTTGGGTGGAACCTTGTGCGTACCGGGGCTCGTACCCGCCACGTACCTAGACCCAAACCAAACCCACCCAGGTAGGGGGGGTAAACAGAAGAACCTGACAGCTTAGGTTAGGAAGCACCAATTTCCAAATGAATAAAGTTTTCGTCTCTTTAAATATATCTTCTTCAATGGAAGACAATCACTTGAATTTCCTTCACAAAAATCTGGCTTAATAAAATATTTATTTTACTGTCATAAATTTTGCTTGTGTTTGAATGATTTGTACTATTTATTCCACACTTCCCCAACCACACTTCTCACTCTCCTTTTATACCTTCTCATGTCTCTTGGAAGGGGTGTGATTTCTCCGAAGGGAGACAACCTCTTCAAGGGTGGCCATCTATCTCCAAAAGGTGGCGCCACGTTTAAAATATTTTATATATTATTCTCTTGGGTACTATACATGGGTCGGCCCATGATTTAAGTATTAGTTTAATTTTAACTTGCAAATTTAAAAGAGAGACGTCTTGGTGAAGGGCCCCCAAATAGAGGGGGTCGATCATCATTCCTCAATGTACATATGCTTGTCTTTAATGCCTTGAAATGGTGTGATCTGCTCTCGAAAATTGGAGATTTGAAACTGATTTTGTTTGATCATTGGACAGCAATTAGTGACCTTTGGCCTTCTTACTTGAATACAATTTGATAGCAATTTCCTTTGACATCAATGCCAATTAATTCCAACATATTATGGTTCATGTTTGTAGGTTTGGTTTGTGGATTCGGCAATTTTTTTTGGGGTTGGGTTCATCCCTACAAAAAATATGTAAAAATCATATATATATATTTGCAACCTAAAAGAAAGAATTTAAGTATAGAATATGTAATGTCCCCTGTCCTAATTTGCCCTAGAATTCTCCTATGGGTCCAATTCTCACAAACTAGGGTTAGGGTTTTCACCTTGTCAATTGATTAGCTCCTTGATGATGTAATGCTTGGATTGAAACCTGCATCCACCACACAAACAATGTTTCCACACATGCACAGATACATTCGTTAGCATTATACCATTACATCACATTGATCGATATTCAAGAAAGCAACATATGATAATCTAGGAGGAGGGACATGGAGGGTCCGCCTGAAGTCATATGCCAAGCCTAAGAGGTTGTATACCATAACTTTCCCCCTTAGCAACTTGTACCTGCTTTCCCCATCCATGTCACAACCTTGAAAGACACTTTGCCCATTGGTGGAATTGGGCGGAGCTCACAGGCGGTCCAGGCACTTCCACTCCTCCATGGCCCAACCTCTCCTTGAGTTGGGCGGACTTGAGTGGGATCTCTACCCCTCCATGGCCCTTCCTAGCCTTTGGATCGGGTGAAACTTGAGTGGGACCTCTACTCCTCCATGGCCCATCCTTGCCTTTGAATTGGGCGGACTTGAGTGGGATCCCTACTCCTCCATGGCCCATCCTTGCATTTGGATTGGGTGGACTTGAGTGAGATCTCTAGGCACGCACCGCTTTCTCAGGTCCTTTTCCCCTAAGCAGGTTTCAAACAGATTCATACACTCAGATTGATCCTTAGGTATTAATATGCATTAGTATCAATAAACGTTACGGCTTTTTAAGACAACTTCTAGATCCATGCCTACGATAATAATGCATATTTATACTTGGTCGCTATGCAGAACTCTTACCCACTATAGACATCTATTATCAGATTGTTACTAGGAAATACGAAACAGTGCATATAAATCCAGATTGAGATGATAAAGAAAACCTAGGGTAAGGGATTTCAGATAATGCTAAGTAATCACTGTATATTTATTATTAGCCTCCTTACTATGAGTACAAGCATTCAATACATAGAATCATATCACTATCAAGGTACCCAAGCTGTGTAAATCAGTTTGTTATTATGAGATAATCAACAATCATGTAATCAGAGCGCTTATACAAATAAGCCCTAACCATGAACAAATAACCAGATTGTTGATGGCTGTTAGATAATCAAGCAAATTATATAATTGGAAGCAGAGATACACCTAACCAGATCGCAGATATACGATCAAGCAATTATGAATACAATGACGTTATGCATACATATCTGACATGATTGCTAAGTGCTAAGGTAGAGATACACTTAACTGGCGTGACCTGTCTCGTGCTTCTGCCTATATTGATTTCCCTCTTTTCCTTTTTTCTTCCTGATCTTCCTTTTACAAATGGCCTTGATCGCTATATCTATAAGTGCGGAAGGTTCCGTCTCTTGGTTTAGACGTGACTCTTCCCTAATGAACTCTAATGTTAATTAATACATATTAACAAGGTTTTATTTTGCATTTGAAGTCCCTTAGTCATTTCCTTAATATATTTCGATAGTATCTTAATGAATGCAATTTCTTTAGGGAACACTGATCGACATAATCATGGTTTCAATGTTGTGCGAGGGGACATGACAGAATACCATAGAGCATCATATAATCAACAAAACAATCGTAAACTCTAATGCCATTTAAAACATAAATGATAAATATTATAAAATATTTATTGTTCAAACTTCAAGTTCAATATTAGAATAATAATAAAGTTCAACAATCAGTTTTCAATGTCATAGATTTTCTAAATTGTTAGCATCATCGTCATCATTGACATTAGATGATGTAGGAACATTTGAAGAACCCAGGGGTATTTTCTGTGAGGGACCTTAGGGGATTTGGGGTGCCTGGATGGTACGCTAGGTGAGCCTGGGGACAAACTGTACCGGAACTAGACCCATATCGGTAGGGGGGAGGTTCTTGGGGAACCTGGTAACATAGACAAATTTTATAAATAACACATTCAAAACAAGTAAAAACAAAAAATAGATATATAAAACCTAACTCTTTTAAAATTTAAAGCATAGTGATACAGTCGTAGAAAAATGAAAGAAAAGCAAAGCAAGAGAGTTTTTTTCATGTATGTAAAACAAAAATGCAAGAGAAAAGAACTACCTCTTTATGAAAAAGTTCCTCTATAATCTTCTTGGCAGCTAATGGACACTTGCACATGTATAGAAATAGCAATGCAAACGTTGTGGAATCTTCAATGATCAATCTCTAGCTCTCTTTGTTGAATGGCAAGAAAAAATGAAAATTCAGCCTTTTGGAATGATATTTGTTTTTTGCAATCATATTGAGTTAAAATTAATTTGTTTGTGTTTGAAACGCTTTAGTTGGCACTTTTAGAGGAAGTTGAAAAAAATAAAAATAAAAATTCAAGCTTTAGTGCTATCAACGACTATATTGTCACCAGTGAGTTTGAAGGTATCATGTAGAGAGGTGATGAGTTTATAGGAACTGGTTCAGTTATCCTTGAAGGTAACAAAGCACTTCTAATTGCAAGAGAAGGGAACTATGCGATTAACATCCATGGTCATAGTCTTTTGGAATAAGTTGAGAGGCTATTATATAGATAAAATCACCAGATTTGGATTGGATATCAAAAAGACTATCCGTTGACCTATGTAGATAGGTCAATGAAGCTCAAATTTGCAACTGAGGAAGTGCCAGAAAATGATGTACAAAAAACATTTTCCAATTAAGGAAGCATTAGAAAATGATGCACCAAAACTATTTTTCCTAAGAAAGCAACAGAAAAAGATTCACCAAAAATTGTAAATACCTGATAGAAAGGAAGCTATTAGAAAATGAAATGAAATAGAATCTGATGAGCTAATTCAATAGAATCAAAGAGTAGAACAGATAGGGTAGCTGGTAAACAACTCATTTGGTACTCATCGGCATTGTATTGAGAATCTAAAGTGCTATCAATGACTATATTGTCACCAAATTTATTGGAAGACATTATCTGAAGGAGCTGGTTCAATCATCCTTGGAGGCAAACTCCTAATTGCTAGATATAGACACCCAAGGACAAAAGTCCCTTGTAATAAGTTTGAAAGCTGTGATATAGACACAATCGTTAGATATGGATTGGATGTTGGAATGGGCACCTCTTGACCCATGTTAGCCAGTAGTGTGGATTATGGTTGGAGCAATATGAGAGTTGGGACAGAGTTTGAAACATCACTTTCTGCACCAACACTAGAGTAATCGTAGGGTACTTAGTGTCTAAATTTTTTATAAATGAGACAAAAGTATGATGTTATGAATATCAACTTTGAAGAAGAAAACTGAAACTTATTTGATTGAGGGTCACTCTCTCTCTATAGAAGGGAACAAAAGCCTCTTTGATTGAGGTGATGGTGGAAAAAACCACAGAGCAGCTAATTCTTGAACTTGGGACCACCCAATTATACATTAGGTCTCTATCATTGGCCTACTGGCCCTCCATACAATCAAGATCTGATGGACCATGGGTGGATGTTTCAACACTTCGCATCATATTTGCATTCTTAAATTCATTTCCTTCTTCCTAAGTTGCACTTAAGGGGGGGTGTTGGTGTGAATGGGTATTTTTCCTAACTAATTCACCTAGTAGGTCCCATTCACATGTTAATTTTACTTAGGTCCTTTGAATCTTTATACATTCAAACAATAGATCAGCTTTAGATCACCTAGCTTGGCTCTTCCACCATGAACAAAAGCCATGGACTGGCTAGGGACCAATCTTTGGATCTCCCAAGGCAATTTTAACGGTCAACCACTAAGCTACAAGCCCTCCTTACATACGAAATCAGAGAGAGTGGGGGTTGTACTTAAAACAAATGAAAACAAATATAAATAGATCTCCCACAAATGTTTGTAAACAACCACAACTTGAACTAGGCCATTACTTTACAATGAAACTTGTAACAACATCTTCATAATAATAGAGTCCTACTGTCCTAGTATAAAGACTAGGTAGGATACTTGAGTCAAGACACAAAGAAGAGGATATCTTAGTCCTTCTTTCTCGTTCCTTTTTGCCTTCTAGTCTTGTCTTTGCAAGGGATACAGCTTGCTTTCTATTATTGAACATCAGTATTTCTAGGCACAGTTTTGAGATATCCCTTCTGAGACGTGTGCCTTTCTGACACAATTGTTAAGCCAACTATGATGTATGGTTCAAAGGTTTTGGGCTTTGGCTTGGGATCCTGTGCAAGTGAGTGACAATTATGCTTCAATGTATTATTTGGTGCACATGGATGGTTCCTCAATGTATTATCCAGGCTGAATTTTCTGCCCAACTGCTTAGTCCCAAGACTCTCTTCAAGCTCACTTGGTTTATACAGAGACTAACATCCATGGGTAGTTTTCCTTTGTTTTTTGGGAGATATCTGTTTGTGCTATCTTCCTTGAAGGAGACTGTCTCTTTGAACCCCTTGGGCATTGACATTGTTTGTTCTCCAAGGTCTGCCTGTTCATCTAGTCTGTTGGAATGTCTCTAGATCAGCTTACCCACTCTTTAGGCACTCTTTATGTGCTAGTCGGTATTTCCTTCTAGGAGAAGAGATGCTTAATTGGTGTATAAAAGAGGACATTTGGTGTTGGTACACCAAGATTACTTTGACCTCTTCTTTGACTGATCTCATACCAAACTAGCTTTTTAATGTTGAGCATTTTGTATGGGTTGTTGAGGGGAGCATTACATAATCTGAAGTAGCCAGGCTGGGTCATACCATTCACTTTAGATTTTCTCCAACTCAAGTGGCTTGACAGTTGTGCTTACTTTTCTGAGTGTAGCTGCATTATATATCCCATTTCATTATTAATGGTTGATTGGGCAGACCTTTTCAATGTCAACCTATTTTGATTGGATATAATTTTTAAAAATGCCTCGACTCGTGGCCTAGATGATCCATCATTCTCTTAAGTCCCCATTACACCTTCGAGAGCAAAGTGGCTGAAAGAGGCCTGTACCAACAAGCTGACAACGGATATGCTTTGACCAGACCTATGCCGGCGTTTACTTTTGAGATAACATTGACCTTTGGTGTTTTGATCATTTTAAACACTATCTTCTGTTTCTCTGACCATTCCCAAGTCGACTCTTGCTGCTACAATTACTTTCTACCGGTGCATTAACTATATTCTGCAGTGTCAAACTTGCGTTCAATTTGTTGACTTTTTCAAGCTTGGTTTTTGCTTCGAATGGAATCAGTTTTCGATCACGTCTTTATTTTTGGGGTCATTTTCAATTTGGGGATTCTAACATGCTAGTATTGTTTCATTTTTTTGACTTTTTCAATTCAATGATTTACTGTTAGATGGTCATAAGGAAATGCATGTTTATGGGCCTATATGGAAAGCTGCTTGGTCCCATGGCAGGTCAATTTGGTTTGAAGACAAACCCAGATAAGATATGTGATAAAGTTTGTTTAAAAGTATCTGCACAATTGTCAGCAAGAATGTTGCATTACAAGCGTTTCAGCAAGAATGTTGCACAATTGTCATATCCCCGTGACATCTTTACAAGGAAGGGATTACCTGTTATCTGGAAAGCAGAATGAAATGAAACATACGAAGATTTTAAATTGAGTCATTAATGCACTTATGTTAATTAATCTTGTATAGAATAAATTTCATTGTGTGCCATAGGATGTGCTCTGACTTAAAGAAATAACTTAGAAGCTAGATCATTGTATCTATTTTGTGAGCAAATTACTATCAAGAACAGAAGTGTTAGTTCAACTGTGAGAGACATTAGGTGTTGTGCACGTAGTTCATAAGCTGTGGCACATTATTGGCCAACTATTCCATTTTGTGTGTCAATTATCAGGCTTTCCTATACTTGGTGAAGAAGCCAGTGATCTTGATGGGTGAACTGATTGATGTTACGTCTTTTGTGATTGCTGGCAAGCATGAAATTTGTTATGTTGTAACAGGATGGTTGTCAAGAATTAAGTATGGACCATGATGACATGTTTGAAGCCCAACTACTTCATACGGTAGTCCTGTTGTCTTGTTGAGAAAGATAGGGGGATTCTCAATAAAATTGTAAAGATTTTATGGCAAAATAAGTCAATTTTCCTTCCGTAGTAGATACTAAACGATATGCTTAGGTTTTCTGAGGACTGGATCTATCCAAAAATAAATGGTGTTATCTGTTGCATTCATTGCTC
Source organism: Sequoia sempervirens (assembly GCA_007258455.2). Classification (NCBI taxonomy): domain Eukaryota; kingdom Viridiplantae; phylum Streptophyta; class Pinopsida; order Cupressales; family Cupressaceae; genus Sequoia; species Sequoia sempervirens. The sequence goes on from VDFB02103083.1 coordinate 21,693, forward strand.
CTGTGATCAGCTATACAACAGCGAAACAGCTAGATCCATTCAAATGCAGACGATTGAACATTGTGTGGATCTGCATTGTAGTTTGGTGGGTAAATCAACATTAACAGAAGAATTGCTTTCCACAAAACACATCTGCAAAAAATGTCGACCTACAGAGGCAGTGGAGATACAAGAACACTGTAGAGTTTGAATATTTTTGATGGTTTGAGTTTAATCTATGCTTCTGGACCCATCATAATAGAAATGAGTCTGAACCAGTTCTCAGAATAAACAATTAATTTATTATTTTTTTATCTTCCGTGTGTGTCCTGTCAATTTCATGTCCTTAACAAGGACATCTATTTAAAGCACAGTATCAGTATTCTTGAAAAAGCTGCAATTAATTGAGAGTAATTGTGTATTACTGCATTATCTGTGTCATTTCTAGAATATTTCTTGATATTTTTGAAAAGTGGTTATGAAATTTTGTTGTATATACCTGTCCCATTTCAGGATCATTTTGGCAGAAAATACAGAGAACAGGCAGATTGAAAATTTTAGTTTAGAGTTGGCATTATAAGTTCTTTAAGAACTTATTTATTTTAAAGTTATATTTAACACTAATAATGTACTAAGTTAAAAAGGCACAGGGGGCTGCTCCTGAAATAGTAGGCCTTGCTTCAGGATGGCATGGCCTAAGATTTTATTGTTTGTCCTTTTTTTTTTAACATAAGCCCTCTTTATAAAGTATAATAATTTGTTTAAAACCTTACACAATTTTTAGTGATTGGAATTTATATTTATTATGTTTATACTTATGTATTCAGACATAAACTAGCAAAATTAGTCTTCCTCTCTGGCTTTTACAAATTTGACATATATTTTTTAGTTTCTCAAGCCTTTCCAGAGCTTTTTATAAAACATTTAAAACACTGGTAATAAAATTCCTATTACACATCTGTAATGCTGTGTCAATGTAATGTAAATGGAATGCTACCATGATTTAGCAATATCTAACAATCCAAATTCTTTATCCATCTTGGTGATGGGTCAAGAAGTGTGACCTGAATTGTCGATGCTGTCCAAACAATCTATATTTTTTTCCCAGAAATTTCACATATTGAGCAGATATGGACTTTGGAAGCGTAAGTCTTTAATACAGGTAATGTTCATGGCAACTTTTAGTGAATATATAAGTCACCTAACTGAGCTTTAAAAACATAAATCCATGGTAGTTTCATATCCAATGCTTTTTTAAAATTCTCTTTATATTTAATTGTCTTAGTGATTTTAAATTCCCCCCTTTGTTCTAGAAGTTTTATAACATTTGTTTTATGGAGGAAAGTGTATCATTTCTGTCTTCTGCAGAAGGATACATCACTTTTTGTACATGGACATATGTGCCAATTTGTGGATTCTTGTTGCAGGCTCCTTTTCTGAAGAAGATGTAGGAAGACAAGGAATGGCTGTTGCATCTATCAGGGGTACTGCAAATGCTAGCAGGGGCTTAGAAGTTGCTGTTGCAAATCTTCAGGATTATTGTAATGGTTAGTTAATATCTCTCTTTGCTCTTTCTTGGATTATTCCAAGTATTCTTTACTTGGAGAAAAATTCATTTTACATATTTTAATTTTGAAAATGTTTCTACCAGAATTAGAGAACCGTCTGTTGGCTCGGTTTGATGCTGCTTCCCAACGGAGAGAATTGTCAACCATGGCAGAGTGTGCTAAGATATTATCCCAGGTTGGTGGAGATATTCATGAACATTTGGATGCTTGAGCCTAGATATTCCTATTTGACTTGAAATATCAAATATGTAATATCCAGGAGTTGTATAGAGGCTATAATTTTACTTCTTTTTGTTGTGTTTCTTTGATGAGAGGTTCAATTGCAAACATGTCTCACCAAAGATAGATTAATATGCTTCTCTTGTAGCTACAAATCTTTAACTGAGAAACTAAAAAGCCCCAAATGGATGCAGTAGTAACAGTGTATATCAATAAGTGAATAAGCAAGGGTAGGAATTGAATATAGCTTTAACAACTAAGTAGATCTTATGATTGTTCCTTCCATTGTTCACATACTTGGACTTGACAGACCAAAAAATTCCAATGACAACTTAAAAAATTACTTAAATTTCTTTAAAAAACACAAATTTTATCCAAAATTTAGTTATCAAAGGTATCAAATGAGTCTATAAAACTTTGGGGGAGTGTTTTCTATTAGATTTGAAGACAGATAGAGTACACAATCATTTCATTATGTGGATACTGTTGAATTTAGAGATCAGATTTAATGCACAGAAAATAATACAAAATCAGACACAATAACACAGCAGATACCCTGGGAAAACCCTCCTCTTGAGGGAGAAAAACCCAGCAACAAAAGTCTCTCTTATATATAAACAATTCTCTTTACAATGAGGCCAAACACAAGGCCAGAAAACAGCACCAACTGAAGATGCAAGGACAGATGATAAACTGCCATTCCTTAAGATTCAATTCTGCCCTAGAAGAATTCGCAATCTGCCCTTGAGTAATTCGCACTTTTCCTTGAAGTAATTCGCACTTACATCACATGAACTTATGTGAATAACCGAACTGAAATTGGATGATTACAATGGACGAAACAATGTGTATATATACAAATGAATGGGAGAGACACATCCCTTCAAATCCTTCATGTCGGCCTCCATTCAAAAATCGTGACTCTAAGATACATGATGTCGGCTCCAAGAAATCGCGTCTCTTCTTAAATGGAAGTCAGCCTCAATTAATAAACAAATATTAAATGTCTTCTAATAAAAGATTTGACCATCAAGATGAATTCGTATCTTCTCATGTCGGCCATAATATAAAATGAAGTTAATACAAAAACAACGAATATAAATTAAATAGCCAACGGGCTATCATTTAATTTATGTATCCTCAATAAGGCTGAGCTGGAAGGAACGACTGAAGCTGCAATATCATTAACACTCCCTCTCAGCTAGGGAGAGAACTTCCAGCTGCACAATACGAATCATCTCAATATGAGGTCCATCAACCATCATTGCCTGCAATCAGATATAAAGAGAAGGATATCACCTCAACGTGATGATGAACATCATGGCTACATCCATGTGTGAAATAACATATCACCTCATTGTGATATTGACCACCATGGCTACACCCATGTATGGAAAGGAGCTTATCACCTCATCGTGAAAGCATATCACCTCATTGTGATATCAACCATCATGGCTACACCCATGTATGGTATGTACAAGTGTTCATCACTTGCGTGATGTTGTCACCTCAACATGACTTTCACCATGGCTCTCCCAGAGGGTGAAACACAAGTACACAAAAAATCATCACGGACTCTCTCACGTGATGCTGTCATGGAGTCACACACATGACATCCACCATGACTCTCTCATAGGGTGGAAACAAGGGCTTTCACCTCAAATCTCAAAGAGAAATGCATTAACAAGGGCTTGCACCTCAAATTCCTCCATCTCAGAGGAAAATGCATTAACAAGGGATTTCACCTCGAACTTCTCTCACAGAGAAGAACTCAATAAACAAGGCTCACTGATACTGAGACTCTTTCTCAGTCAAGGCTGGATTCTCCACCATACCAAGCTTATCTTGAAGGTACACAACTTTATCCTGGCGAGAGGCTTGGTGAGAATATCTGCCATCTGCTCATCAGTGTTGATGTACCTGAACTGTACAGCCTTCTGCAATACCATATCTCTCATGTAGTGGTACTTGATCTCAACGTGCTTGGTTCTGTCATGGAACACAGGATTGACAAAAAGCTTTACACAACTCTGATTATCACAATGAATAATAGTAGGCTCCATTGATTGTCCAAACAATCCTGCAAGGAGCTTACGAAGCCACACTGCTTCCCGAGTTGCCATACAAGCTGCAATATACTCTGCCTCTGCTGTACTTAATGCTACAGATGACTGTTGCTGTACTTAATGCTACAGATGACTATTTCCTGTTACACCAGGAAATCATAGCGGAGCTCAAACTGAAGCAACCGCTAGAGGTGCCCTGTTGATCTGCAACACAACCATCTTCTATAGGTTCAGTAGGCTCCCTCTGAATCTTTAAGTACTTGCATCAACCTTCTGACCTCATCGTCCAAGATTGCCTGCAATGTTTTGACTTAGATAAATGTTTTCTAGAGCACACCTCTGGTACTGTAGAGAGTTCAGGATAGTCCTCTTTGACCTCATTCCAGATCTCACTATTCTGAATAGGTTTGCGGAGCTACCAATGACAAATCCAGATGACAGTCTTGAGCAATTCTGATCTTAGCAGCTGAAGGGATCTTCTAAGGATTTAGCACCTAGCTTTGCAATACAGTAATCTTCACTTCTTCTCAGTAAGTTACAAAACTCCCTCTTTATCCCTGCTTTAGAACTTGCAAAGAAGACTTCTGGAAGTGAACTCCCTCTAGCCACCAACTCAGTCCCATGGCTGCAAGTTGTGACTTCGTGCTTGATCATTTCTTTGGTTGGCATAACTTCCTCATAAGATGCCTCAATCTTTTCATCGCTAAGCAATCTCTCATCACTTTCCTGCTTCTAGCTGTTCACAAAGCATTTAGAGAGAGATTACTAACAGTTTATGACTATCCAAAGAAATATCAAGACTAGAATCATACAAGGTTTACTATCTCAAGTTATAGCATGAACACATAAGAATTTATGCACAATGTTAGAACATGAATAAATAAATCAACCTGAAAGAGAAATATATCAAAAGATCAAACTAAGGGGATAAAGAAACTTATCTTTATTGATTTTGATATATCTTCCTTCTGTCTTTACTGCTCTTGGAGGTGCTAAACTGAGCACAACAAGAGACAATCTGCTCAACACAGAATTCTTAGCTGCATTATGCAGCCAGAATGTAGAACCAGACCTCTCAAGGAATCAAGGCTCTATCACAGTCAATCACAATCATTCTTGTAGTTTTCCTTTTATTTCTGAGTCACACTCAGAAATCTAGCATGAAACAACTCACAAGGAATTGTGTCCCCAAAAGGGTCTTATCCCATCTTGTTGAAATCAGAATGCTTCCCGGGTCATATCTGTCCCAAGGTCAAACCCAATATCCGAAAGGAGAAGCTAAAACAGCAGTGTGACCTTGGCTGAGTGATGTTTCTTAAGAGAACTTACACCAGCATCATGAGTACAAAAACCGAGACATGACAAATACTGGACATTCTAATCTGCTGCAGAATTCTTCAAAAGATCTTTATGCTAGAGAACACAGTTCAAGAGAAATTACAATCTCTCTATACTAATTACAAGATCCAAGTAAATGATATAACTCAGAAAACAAGGAATACTTATCTCTAGATATTCTGATGTATACAGTTAATGATCACAGTAAGATACACTGCTCTTGTGCTTAGATTTGTCCACAACCTTCACGGTTTGAACACAGACCCCTGGCAAGATAATTTGAACAAGACCTATGATCGTTTACAGTGCACTTCGTTTCCAGCTGCAATCTACCAGATTATGCAACATTTCTTACTAGCATCACTCAGAGTGTTAGAGATAAATAAGGTTATCACTTATAACCTTTATCAGATCTACACAGGCTTAGCAGATTGAGTTTCACAAAAAAAAATAAAAATATAAACAACAACAAGGAAACAAATACTTATCTCTTGCTAGATTTGAATTCCTTGCAGTCCATCAAAAGATCCTTACTGATCTTGCACTTAAGGTCAGAGATAGACTTCATAAACTCTTCATCCTAGAAGTCTCAAGGTTGAGACCTAGAATGACCACACCAATTTTTCAGAATTACATCAACCTTCAAATGACACACATATCAACTGAACATCGCCCTTAGCAGTCACGGGTCAAGGTAACGTTTCCTTAATGCCAGAAATGTATCCAGGGACAACAAGATGATCTGGTGCTAACAAAATAATATTTGAGTTAAAAAAAAAGGTGTGAAACAGATAGAAGGCCAAGAACAATACAGGTTCATTCCTTTACTGTATCAGCATACTCGATATTCTCAATATTCAGCGATATACTTGATAACTCCCTGCAGATCGATTACATGAAATGGTGACGCCAATGAGATCTCCTGACAGCAGTTTAAGTAATCACACGGCTCTAAGATCGCAGGAAGAGAAGTTCGCACTAAGAATGGATAGACAAAAGCCATTGAACTCCTATTGGGCTGTCGGCTCAATAAAACCTGCCTCTTGCAATCTATATCCTTTTGTAGATGATTTGCTGCTTCTGAATAATCAATGAAATCTGATCGGATCCTCACCCAAACCTGGCTCTGATACCATGTTGAATTTAGAGATCAGATTTAATGCACAGAAAATAATACAAAATCAGACACAATAACACAGCAGATACCCTCCTCTTGAGGGAGAAAAACCCAGCATCAAAAGTCTCTCTTATATATAAACAATTCTCTTTACAATGAGGCCAAACACAAGGCCAGAAAACAGCACCAACTGAAGATGCAAGGACAGATGATAAACTGCCATTCCTTAAGATTCAATTCTGCCCTAGAAGAATTCGCAATCTGCCCTTGAGTAATTCGCACTTTTCCTTGAAGTAATTCGCACTTACATCACATGAACTTATGTGAATAACCGAACTGAAATTGGATGATTACAATGGACGAAACAATGTGTATATATACAAATGAATGGGAGAGACACATCCCTTCAAATCCTTCATGTCGGCCTCCATTCAAAAATCGTGACTCTAAGATACATGATGTCGGCTCCAAGAAATCGCGTCTCTTCTTAAATGGAAGTCGGCCTCAATTAATAAACAAATATTAAATGTCTTCTAATAAAAGATTTGACCATCAAGATGAATTCGTATCTTCTCATGTCGGCCATAATATAAAATGAAGTTAATACAAAAACAACGAATATAAATTAAATAGCCAACGGGCTATCATTTAATTTATGTTTCCTCAATAAGGCTGAGCTGGAAGGAACGACTGAAGCTGCAATATCATTAACAGATACAATAGCTAGCTGAGAACTATTATGAATTTATGATGATTGTCTTCGAAAATCATTATCATCAACTTCTAAATATTTGGGGTATCTCCTTTCCAATCTTCCTACCAAAAAGGCACAAATAAGATGTTCAAAAGTTTGTAAGCAAGTAATATTTTATTAATAATTGTAATTTGTAACTTGTAAGACATAAGTAAAGACTCCAATTTTCTCACTTTGTATTTGGATGGACCTATGTGAGTACAAAATCTTGGAGTTTATAAGCAAGTAATATTTTATTAATAAGTTTATAAGCTATGTGAGTAGAAAAATTTGGAGTTGAGGTAGTACCCCGCTGCATGAATGGGGTGGTGGAGTTGATTGATCCACCTCCGATCAATGATCTCCTAAATGGGATCAAATCTTTCTCTATCCCCCTTGTAATAGGTTTGGATGACCTCTTTAGTCTTCTCCATGGCTTCATAAGTGTACCCCATTGGGTTTTTATTCCTATCCACCAAACACAAAACTCTCACCAAAGGATCTAACACCTACAAGTACAAACAAATTAAAATTACGAGTTTATAATGAAGGTAAATGCTTTAAAGTTTAAAAATAGAAGATTCAATTTGAAATTTAAATAGAAGTTTGAGGTTACCTTGATGATCTCTATAACTTTATTCACAAAGACATTATAAAAAAAATGTTTTTGCAGTCCTCTCTCTGTTTGCCTACAGAATGGGATTCTAATCTGACGTACTACTGGCAAACTTGTAATATGCAGAACATAGGATAAAACAGTACACGGAAAGATATCATAGTAAAATGCCAGAAACTTTATTCATTCTCAGGAAATAACATGTACAAGAGAGTATCACAATGCTTACAGTATAACCATCGGCAACAAAACTCATTCATTATTCATAACTCATGACTATCTCCCGACTATCCCAACCGACTACATATAACGCTCGGCGGTGGTTAGACAACCAACCGACACGACGCTTCATAACAACATTACATTAACATTAATCAGAACATGTTTTGCCGAGAGTACATGACATTATTATTCTTTACTAACTATTGTTTTATTTGACAATTGCCGAGTACGACCGAGGCCGACTACGACCGAGGCCAACTACGGCCGACAACAAGTAAAATATCCGACTAACATCATCCCCCCCAAAAAGGAAGTCGTCTTCCAGACGACATATACAACAAGATAAGATTATTGAGAAGTAGGGGGAAGGGAGTGCGTCCCTGGATGCACAGATGACGTCGGAGTGGTGGAAGAATGCTCTGCTCGCAGGCGCCTTAGCTCCTCCGTACGTGTGCGAAGCTGCCGATCTGCCAGTATCTCAGCTTTGTCTACCCGAGCGTGTCGAAGGGCAACCTTCAAGGAGTGGTCATCGAGTGCTTTCACACCACCGCTTGCACTCAAGGCCGTTCTCCCATGTCATCGCCTCGCACGTCAGCCCATCCTTCTTTATTTTTCCAAACCGAGGCTACCTTTTGGCTTGTGCCGCATAGCCTTTGCCCTTTGTCCATCTTTCGCCGGGCCGACACCTAACCGCATTTAAATTTCGTTGTGGAAACCGCCAAACTAATAAACCGCCAATTGCCGAAATTGCCGAACTGGAAGGAAAACCGCCAACTTCAAAACCGCCGAATTGTCGGCGAAAACCGCTAAACTCGCCGGGTGAAATCAGCCAATCAGCCGATGAAAAAACTGTCAACTGCCGTGAAAATTGCCGAACCGCCGAGGGAAACTGGCTGAATCCGCTAAAATGATTCGCTAAGCCGTAATGATTTGATGAATGGCCGCACGACCGCGGGAACCCCGAGGCCGTGACGGTTTGAAGATACGGAAATCGTATGATCCGAAGTACCGCGGAATTCCGCAAGTTTCCGAATGTCGTGCCGCATTTTATTCTCCCCGAGGCAATAATGCCATACGGATTCTCCTGAGGCCGTACGAAATCTCCTGAGGCAATAATGCCGTACGGATTCTCCTGAGGCCGTACGAAATCTCCCGAGGCTGTACGGATTCTCCTAAGGCCGTACGAAATCTACTGAGGCAATAATGCCGTACGACTGGGACTTGTGCTGAGGCCGTACGGATTCTCCTGAGGCAATAAACTGGGACTTCACTGAGCTGCCGTACGATTTCAACCCTGGCACCAATTTCAATCTGGAATAGCCGTACGATGCAGGACTTAACAAAATTTTCCAGTTGCAAAGGCCGTACGGTGCAGAACTTGGCCAAGCTTTCAATTTTCACTTGCCGTCCAATGTAAATCCTAGCGAAATTTCCAACTTGCAGAGGCCGTACGATGTCAACCTTGGCAAAATTTCCAACTTGCAGAGGCCGTACGATTTTTACTGACAAATAGAATGAATACTGGGAAATATGAAGATACCATACGGTTTGAGAGTCCCTTGGATGCCGTACAATGTCAGGCTTTGAGTTCCGTACGATTTGAAGGATTGGTGAGTGCCGTACGTCCTCCACAGGCTTCAACCCTTGGCGTGCAATTTGAGAAATAGAACCCCGTATGGCCTTGAAGTCTTTTAGATGCCGTACGACTTCTCCTTGGTAACAGTTGAGAATTCGAGGCCGTGCATTTATCTCCTTGTCCGGCGATGAAATCGGTGAGCAATCCCTGGCGTTGCATTTATCTCTTTCAGGCTTCAGGCGCTTTCAGAATTGAGTAATTTGTGGTAAGTTTTCTTCTTTTTCTTTCTGGATTTTGTTTCACTTGCTACTTAATTTGCTGGCTGGAAAGCGGGAGCGGAGGAGGAGCGGAGCGAGTGAAGCATTTTGGCGAAGGCGGAAAGTGGCGGAGAGTGGAACCTTGTTTGCGACTTTATTGATTGCCGGATACCTGATGATGGACGATGATGACTTTATTCTGATAATACCGATGACTTATTTAACGATTCTCCCTTCGTTTTACTGACTTTCTTTAATTTCTTCCCATTTTCACTTACCTTTTTATTTTCATAGCTTCTTTCTATTTATTTTTTCAACTTCGCTCATTTTCTAATTCCAACACAATTTTTTCATCTCGTACCTGTTCAAACTTGTGGACTGGCGTATCATCCAGTTTTGCGATACCTTCTTTATATTCTCCATACTCAGGTGGGAATGTTTCACTGGTCAAGCCATTATCTTTTTCTACTTCCCCCTCCTTGACCTGCAGCATGTGGCAATCCGGGTGGAAGACTTCATAATCCTCCATCTGCCAGTGAAACAGTCCGCTCAGTGAACTGGTCTCATCTTCCGAGCAACTGCCGATCTCCAATACCCCTTCTTCATCTGGTTCCATTGTCTTTCTCTCATCATCGTCTGAGTCTCCTCCGGATTCCGATGCCGAAGACGCCAGATCCTCACTGACGGCCTGGTTCTTCAGATCAATGGTGTATTTTCTCCCCCGATTTTCTATTGAGAGTGTATTCCGCTTCCAGTTGTGGGTTGCCTTGGCAGCAATCAGCCATCCCCGTCCCAAGAGTGCATCGTACGCTTTTTTCTCCATTGGGATGACTACAAAATTCAACAGAAACAGTTGCGTGCCGATCGAGACCTTCTGCTCCATTAGTATACCCAACGGTCTGATGCCATGTTGATCTGCTCCCACGAGGTGGAATGTCGGGGGCCAAAGAGTCGGCTTACCCAGACACTTCCAAGTCTCTTCTGGCAGTACGTTTACTCCTGAACCACCATCGACGATAGTATTAGATAATCTCATGCCCAAGATTTCCATCTCGACGACGGCTGGTTTCCTCCCGATGCTTACTGCTAGGAGCATTGGATCCGAAGTCTCGGCTACCACTTTGGCGTACGTTCTGGTGAACTCTTCGGAAGATTTTCTCCAATAGCATTTGTAAGTGCTACTTTGAGATAAGGCATCGTTTGCAAAAGATCAGTTACCTTAATGGGTACGGTTGTGTGAAGCACCTGCCGTACGATATTCTTCTCCGACTCCGACTGTAGCAACGTACTGGTAGCTTTATAGTTCTTGCCTTCATTCGCCATTGCCTCTGCTACTTTTTCTTGGCCTCCCGAAATCGTTCTTTCTCCGTACGAGGGTCTGGATAATTTGCCTGTTTTGACTGCGCTCTCGTAATTGCCAAGACTTCCTCATCGGCTACCTCTAGCATATTGATACTTCCTTTTTGCTTCGGACAGTCGGTGTCTTCATGATCACCGGGTCCACACCACTTACACAATCTCCCTCCTGAACCTTGACCGTTCTGGCAGTCCCTGGCGAAGTGGCCCCATTCGTTGCACTTCCTGCATTGGATCATAGGCCTTCCTTTTGCATCATACTGTATCATGTTTCTTGGACTTCTATTGCTTCTGTAACCTCCAAGGGATGCATTGCTATTGTACTGGGCTTTGGTGGTGTGTTCGGGGGTGTTGACGGCTCTCCATGAGTGAAGAGTACTTGTGCACTTCTGGCTTTTAAGTTGTATGGGCATTCCTTGACGGAATGTCCCATCACTTGGCAGATATTGCAGAATAAGTTCTTGGGACAGTTCGCCTTCGTGTGACCTTCCCCATTGCAATCCGTACACCACAGTTCTCTGGCTTCTCTCGTACTCTCCTTGTCGGCCTTCAATTCTTTCATCATTCGCATCATATCTTTCCTGAGTGCTTGTACAGTCTTGGATTCACCGTCGCTATCTCCGTACTCTCCTCGTCGTCTGTCTTCTTTTTCCCTCGGGAGGATGTTTTATTTTCACTTTCTATGTCCATTGCCCGATTGTATGCTTCAGCGTACGACGAAGGAGGTACGACTTTCATTTTCTTTCTTAATGGAAAAAGCAAGCCCTCGATGAACCATCTTTTCTTCAACCCGTCAGCCGGCTGTGCCTCCAATTTCCCCAGCAAGTCTTTGAGTCTTCGGTTATAGGTCCGCACACTCTCGTGCTTTCCTTGCTTGGTATTGTATATCTCCGCAACGATCTCACTGTCATCTCGAAGAAGTTTGAACTCCTCTGAAATGCTTTTTTCAATAAACTCCATGTAGCTCTCTGTGCTTGGTCCAATTCCGAGTACCAATCAATTGCACTCTCTCTGAGTGTTGCTGGAAATGCCTTTAGCCACTGGTCGGGGTCATCCTGCCCGCTGGCTATCCAGATAGTCTTGCATGTCTTGCAATGCCGTACGGGATCCTCAGAGCCATTCCCCATGAATTTCGGCAACTTTTGCCGATCCGGATGAGCCATCTTTACCGGTTGACCTCCTTGTTGACCTCCTTGTGTTTTGGACCCGATTAGACTAGTGGATTCCTCGCTACGTCCCTGTGCGTCACCAGCACTCTCGGCCACGTACGAGTCACTGCCACGTCCTCCGTCAGCGTCCGCAACACCGTGGGTCTCCTCAGGATCCCGCCGATGCTCTCTCTGCCCTAGGGTCTTAAGCTCTGGCCTTCCCCTCCTTAACTCTGTGTCGTCGTCCGAGAGTGACAACTCTCGAAATCGTCTGATGCTACTATTCAATTCATCTTCATTGTCATAGAGGTTATATTTTTCTGTATATGGAGTGCTGAAGGGGTCTTCGTCCCTTCCTTCTATCAAACTGTGATGTGTTCGTTCAATAGACATGTCTATTTTTTTCAAATTTTCATATGTTCTTTTTATGCTCTGATTGATTTCAATTAAGTCCTCATCTAGTTCCTTACCGACTTGCCTTAGTCGTCTTCGCCGATTTTCTTGCTCTTGTAGTCTGAGTGATCGCCGAACTTGCTCTTCCGAAGTCCCGTGCCCGTCAGGTACTCTATTCTTATCTTTGTTCGGCCGTACGGGCATTTAGTTGTTCAAGCGATCATTGCTGGTTGCCGGAAGTGCGGCGCCGACTAGTATCCCGTTCTTCCTCTTCCCGTTTGTTTCGGTCTTCACAACGTTGCACGATTTGCTGCCTTCGGCGCTCACGGGCTTCTTCCTCTCGCAAGTCTTGCAGAATAATGAAATGTCGGGCCAGCAACCTGGGCATGCGGTTCAGGAGGTGGTTCACCTCGTCGTTCACTTCCAGCCGATCCCAGATGACTTCCTCAGGGATCTCCCGAATGTGGGATTCCCTACGTACGTGGTCACGGAGCGAGATTTTCCACAAATTTACCAAATCTTCTGTCAATGAGTCTTCTCGTTCCTCATTAGCATTTATAGGTTCTTCCGCTGGTTGACCCATTACGCTGCCATGGTGGATGATGCCCTAGTCCGTTCAGGCAACGGCGCCAAATGTTTGCCTACGGAATGGGATTCTAATCTGACGTACTACTGGCAAACTTGTAATATGCAGAACATAGGATAAAACAGTACACGGAAAGATATCATAGTAAAATACCAGAAACTTTATTCATTCTCAGGAAATAACATGTACAAGAGAGTATCACAATGCTTACAGTATAACCATCGGCAACAAAACTCATTCATTATTCATAACTCATGACTATCTCCCGACTATCCCAACCGACTACATATAACGCTCGGCGGTGGTTAGACAACCAACCGACACGACGCTTCATAACAACATTACATTAACATTAATCAGAACATGTTTTGCCGAGAGTACATGACATTACATGACATTATTATTCTTTACTAACTATTGTTTTATTTGACAATTGCCGAGTACGACCGAGGCCGACTACGACCGAGGCCGACTACGACCGAGGCCAACTACGGCCGACAACAAGTAAAATATCCGACTAACACTCTCCATCGACTTTCTTTGAATATGGTGAATCTCACCATACTTGACTCGCAATCATTTGCTTCAATGATGTTAACAAACTAGTAATGCTTTGCAACGTTAAGAAGTTAGTTGCAAACCTTGTAACACTTGGTTGTAGAAGCTCCCTTGGTGTGATCTCTCATCAAATAAAGAACTCAAGGGTGATACGAATATCTTTTGTCATGTTTCTTGCACTTTTTACAATTTGTCTCATCTAATCGCTTTTCTTATGTCCTTCAAAAGAAGGTCAAGGCAATCTGCCATGCAAGGAGTCCAAAAGAATGATGGATGCCTCTCCTAAAGCAATCTCTTAGCTGGTAAGTGGTACATATGTCCCTGCATTGTTAGTGTTTATTTGCTTCACTATTAGGCTCAAGGTTTTTGAACTTTTACTTTGTCAGAGGCATTGATTGACTTTAAGAAAACCATCTCACCATTTGAAGTTGCTAAAAAAATGATAAAGGTGCAGTTATTTCTATCCATTCACCCATCTTAAAGAATCGTGCATTCAAACTTTCACCATTGTTTCTTCTGTTTTTCCATAAGTAACTTTGCATCTTCAACAACATTTTGGAGCAACTTCCCTATTAAGTCTCTTGGGGAGGGAGGTATCTTTTCCTTGCAATTGCCAATGTTGTCACCACATTCTCCTTGTAAGGAGTCTTTGTAATGTTGAAAGGAAGGTTGTTGTCAAACCAATGACTCACACAAGTCTTATTTGCTTGCTTTTGAACCTCCTTGTTCCACCTTGTACCTTACAATGAAGGTTGTGCTCTAGGAACACATAAACCTTGTGGCTACTCGAATTGGATGAGGTGGATGTGTTTTGTATGTGTGACTAGTGCCACAATGCCTACCTGTTGTACCCAAACCAAATTTTTTGCTTCATTAAGGCATTTTGCTTAAAATAGTCTAAACCTTGTAAAAATGATGTCAGAAGTCAGTTTTTGGGTAAATCAAGTATTGGGCTTTGAGTCAGTTTGATGTCAGGAAGATATTGGCAAAATTTGAAAAATTTGAAAATTAGTGTTTCTGGACACCTGTTTTTAGGTCAAAAACCCTAAAAATTGAAACTTGTCAGAATTGACTGAAAATTGTTTTGATTGGCTTATTTCACTTCACGATCATAGTGGTGAAGTCGGATTCAGTTAAAAGTTAGTTTATGTTTGGTGGGTAGTTTTCACTTTTTTAGGTGGAAAGTTAGGACCTCCGAGGTCGTCAATGGCAAATGGCCAGAGACCAGGTGTCAAAATCTAAGCCTAAAATGCTCAAATGAAGAATCTATGGCGAGATAAGTTCACAATGATGCTTCATCTCGGAGGGGATTTTTTGCCGGGATGAAAATCATCGAAATTTTTCTGACTCTGGAGCAAAAGAGCCCCTGGAGGCTAGGGGTGCCCTAGATTTCAGAGGCCCAGATTTTAGTTTTGAGATTTGTCACTTCCAAGAAGACTTCTCCGGAATATTGCTAGCTTCGCGATGAGCCTACCAGCTAGCCTGAAAGACCTATCTAGCACTTGATATGGGAGATTGGACGTGAAATGATGGAGATGAGAAAATGACTAACATTGGAGTGAAAAGCGCGCCTCTTACCTAGGGGCACCCATCTTTTTGAGGGACTAGATGAAGGTTTCTGACCAAATGATACCTAGGATGTTTGTCTCAGACTTGATCGGGCTTCGCAATGAATCCGTCAGCGGGTTAATCTGAGTTGCTGAACTGCCAGATTCATGAGTCAAACATAAGGTCTAATCACGGTCAAAATCTCAAAGAAACAACAAAAGCGCCCCTCTTAGCTAGGGGCACCCATCTTTTTGAGGGACTAGATGAAGGTTTCTGACCAAATGATACCTACGATGTTTGTCTCAGACTTGATTGGGCTTCGCAATGAATCCGTCAGCGGGTTAATCTAAGTTGCTGAACTGCCAGAATCAAGAGTCAAACATAAGGTCTAATCACGGTCAAAATCTCAAGGAAACAACAAAAGCGCCCCTGGAGGCCAGGGGCGCCCAAGGTTTTGGAGCCTTAAATGCAATCTTTCTGCTGATCTCAAATATTCATCCTGTCCGTGATGTTGCTAGCTTTCCGTTGCATACCTTAGTCAGGTTAGAGGACAAGTCAGCAGCCTGCAGCGAGGGATTAAGTGTAGATTCAACCAGTTGGAAAATGGCTATCTCTGTGAACAAAAGCGCCTCTGGTGGCTAGGGGCGGCCTTGATTTTAACCCAGTAGATGATGTTTCTTGGAAAGGTGCTCTCCGAGAGCTCTTGTGCAGAACGGAGCTAGCTTCGCGGTGAGCCTGTCAGTCAGTTTTGAAGTTTTGCTGAAAGCCAGAGGATGCGAGATGAAGGGAGGTTAGAATCACCTTCGAAAATAGTGAAAAATTGACTAAGTTTGAAGCCAAAAGCGTCCCTGCTAGCTAGGGGCGCCCTGAATTTTGAAGCCTCAGATCTCAGAATCAAGCTTTGTAGTCTCAAGGAGTTTCTTGTCAGTTTTGATCTTGCTCTTCAATGAAATTGTCAGCCAGTCTTTTGGACACATCAGTCAATCAAAAACAGTGGTTGAACATGGGCTCTGGTGAGGTTTATGAAATGAAATTTTCAAGAAGATTTCTAACTTTGGAAAAGTGATGCCTAGAGTCAAAGTTTGACTTTTTAACTCAAGTGCATGAAGCGCCCTATAATGGTGGAGATTGTGAACTGAAATTAAATATTAATTAATTCTCAGTTGGCCGACTTCAACTGAACTTATTTTTGCTTACAAAAGGGGTGATTTATTTTTGCATGTACTGTTAACTGAATTTGGTCCAATCAGAAGCTAGCACTCTATTTAGGGCGAATTTCTCAATCAGTTAACTAAGTTTTGGGGGTCCAATCAGAGGATGCCGTACATTTTTGAGGTCCAATCAGGGTGGGGCCTAAGTTTAATGCAATTGGTGACACCTCAAGACTTAAATTTATTTATTTAAGTCATATTGGCGCCATTATTCTCATAATAGTTGCAAGCAAACACGATTTTCTTGAGCAAACGAAGATTTGAAGGTGCTTTGAGCAATATTTTTCAGTGTTCTTCGTAGTGCCAGGTCCAGATTGTTCAAAAGATACATTTTCCAGACTTCATTTTTCGAGTTCATGTAGACTTCATCGAATCCAGTTCAAGCATAGGCAACTTTTTGAGGCAGAATAATAACTTCTATTTTTCTATCTCAAATTCGTCTATTCTTGTCTTAGGTTTTCTCTTGTATGTCAAAGTAAATGGTGAAATTTTCAGAATCTGATCATCTGAGTTCACATATTTCAATGTCAGCAGCAAAACCCATGTCTTAGATTTTTTTGAGAAACTGCCCCGCTGCTTCCATTCTCGAAGCACTGTGCTTTTTTCCGAAGATTCCTTTGCATGTGGGCCAAGAACTCTCATATTTTGCAAAATCGAATCATTTGGGTTGCCTTAGAATTCCATTGCCTACAAAACCCATATGCTAGATTTTCTCGAGAAAATTTGCCCTGGGAAGCTCTAAAACCCCTACAGTTATCAATTGAAAAGCTTTTGCATGCCTCACTAAAACTCAAATTTTTGAATTTCTGACGATCTGGGTTTGCTTAGAATTCAATTCTCTACAAAACCCATGTTCAGAAAAAATCCGATTTTTTTTCACGCAATTGACTATTTTTAGCCTCATCCAGAGCTTTTTTCAGCTTTTTTTGAAAGTTGTCCGAACATACCTGACTTTACAATAAAAAATCCTGATTTTCAAAATGCAATTCAACCTTATAGATTACAAGGCCAAATCGGTCTTGATACACGAATTTTTGAAAACCTCGGACACAGACTTGGGTCATGTCTATCCAGTGGTCAAATTGAGCGTGTTGGAAGGTACTACTACCAACAACACTACAATGAAGAATCTTGAGCGTTCTGGGTTGCTGGCAGCAGTGTCTATTCCTATCACGGCTTTTGATCTCGAGTTTGTTCTTGCTTGCATAAAGCATTACGACTTGTCCACAAGACAAATCAGATCAACCGTTGGGAGAGTCATTTGCAGCCTCAAGTCGATGGATGTTGAGAAGTGTTTTGCTATTCCTCCTTGCTTAGATAATTTCACTGTAGTCATTGAGGCTTGTGATAAGATATGGTATGAAGACAAAGAAAGATCTCAAAGGAAAGTTGCTCAGAGATGGTTAAAAGTACAAAAGACCAACATGCCAAAGAAGGTTGGTCATGGCGAGTTCAAGGGTGAAGTTGCTATTTTGATAACTTTGCTCAACCAGGTTATAGGTCAGGAGGAAGCTATTATTTTCCGACCGTGGATGTTCTATGTCATTTCTCAAATCATCGACAGTAAAGAGCATTTTGATTGGGCCATGTTAATAAGCGATTGTCTTCACCTGCAAATCATTGGATTCCTCATCCACGAGTTTCACATGGTGTCTTATCTGGTCTACTTAATTGCGTTTTAAGGCAATTTTAGACACTTGAAGACCAATGGAACTCTTGGCGTTCAGCATGTTCACGAATATTACTCTCAATTGGAGTTCTCAAAGGCTAAACAGGATTTTAAAGCGGTGAATGATCACTTCCTAATGAAGACAGTCAAAGACCTCGATAATGAAATGCACATCAGGATTTCACCAGAGGCAAAATCAACAATGGAGGGTTGGGCGGATTGGTTCATTCAATTCCCCACTTTCACATATATTCGTGTGTATGGTTACAACAGAGAACCTCTAATGCTACTGAGGTACCCGTCAGACAAGGTCCTATTTATGGAGTTTCTAAGACAAGCTCAGGAGGTTCACTCTTTTCTTTACAGTCGACACAAGTAGGCATCCACCTTTCCTTTTGAATGGGGTATTTACAAATGCAAGGCAGTTGCTATTTGCAAGTTAATGACGAACGAGCTAGAGAAACTCAATCTCAGGTATCTCATCGAGAGGCGTTCCTATGATCCTTTGGGTCATTATGCGGCTCGGTTGGAGTGAAGTAATTCACACAGCCTAGCACTTGAGGACTTTTGGGCCAACTGTGAAGACAAATTTGAAGTGCCCCGACGCCATTACTACAGACTTACTATTGCTCAACTTGCTAATTTCCTATCAGAGGATGTTGAGGGTTTGTCAGATGATGACGAAGAGGTGTTGCTTAGCTCATTCGTCAAAGATCAAGTTGCTTGCCAGCCACTTCGCCAACCAGATTGGTACACCAGGGAGAGTACTTCAATTGAGGACGTGTTAAAGGCAGTTATTAAAAGCAACATGCACTTCTTAGAGAGTAAGAGAAGGCACAAGATAGTTCCAGTCACGGAGCCACCAGTAGGGTTTTCCTCACTACCTTCTACCTCAAGGTCAAGGCCTCGAGTTAAGGCTATCTTGAAGCCGCCTGAAGGTGCTAGAGTCAGTGGGAACACAAAGGGGAGAAGTACCGGCAAGCAGAAGCAGAAGCAGGTTGAAAGGACGCCCGAAGTTCCAGTGGAGACAGTCATACAGGCTTAAGCAGATTCATCGTCTCCTGGTGCGCCATTTTCACCACAGTCACCTCCCATTGATATAGATTTAGAGCCAGAATCACCAGTTTGGCCAGCCTCAGCGCCAATTGATCCATTAGAGGTTGATACAGCAACAACAATCTCTCCTCGAGAAGACAACATTGTTCATTCATGTTGGCTCGAGAGGTCTTTGGGAAGACAGAGGCGAGAGCCTTCACATAAGCTTAATTTGTTTGAGTTTGGCGATCCTTATTAGGAAAGGTCAAACAAGAAAATCAAGAAGCAGGTGAACATAGAGAAAACTCCTGAAGCAGAGATCATCATTGAAGTTGGTACGTCACTAGAGGGTAAGAGCCTGGATGAAGTTGAAGTCGGTGATTTCACCTTCGTCAAAGCAAATCTTGGCAGGGGCACTAGAGAAACGGACGTGAGCCTCTTCAGGGTTGTCACAAGTAATCTTGAAGAGTGCGTCATGAAGGACGAAGAGGATAAAGTGCTTCTTAAGGCTGAAATCAAGCAACTCTGGCAATATATTCTTGATCTCGTTCATGGAACTTGAGCAAAGCACTTGGTCTTCCACACCTTCAAGGGACACCTGCAGAACAACAAAAGTTGGATCAATTAGTCAATCATGGCAAACTTTTGGATAATTGGGTTGAAGAATTCATTATTGCAGGCTGATACCTTCTCACGGAGTTATATCAGTTGAGATACGATGCGTATGAGCTTCGTCAGGCGATTTAGCAGCTTGAGTTGATCGTAGCAGATGGCAAACCGAAGGATTTGACACTCATATCTCAGTTAGCAGTTGCATATGATGCCATTATAGAAGATGAGGATAAAAGGAAGGTTTTCACGTGGAGAGAACAACATCTCTTCAAAGTGGAAACATATGACAGAATCTCTACAAGGTTGGATGCGCTCAAAGAGAATGTTATTGGAGCTCTCAAATTCATCAAAGAGTTTATCACTCAGATCTTGTGCCATTATCTTTGTGAAGATGGTACTTACAGTGATCTTGATGCAATACAGGCCGAGTTTGAGAAGCTTGTTCGTGATAATCTGGATGGAGATCCTGTGGTGTCCAAGTTGGATCATTTCTCAGTGAGGACATCTAGTTTCAACAAGGCAACTGAAGAGCTCAGAGAATGCATGAGGTTGATCAAAGATGGTGAGAAGGAGTTGAACACGTAGGTCATTATTGTGGATAGCATCAAAGTGCCAGAAGCGGAGACAATCGACCAGTTCCTGGACGAGGTGATAGCCCGTGATGGCTTGGAGTAGTCAATTAGTTGGAACCTACAGTTATTTCCAAGGATAGAGTTAGAAGCAACAGTTAGCTCGACATCAGTTTTGAGTTCTAATTGATTTTATGCGCGCACATCTCAGCCTCAGAGATATCTTTGGAGGAGTTTAGACTTTTAGTTAGGATCAGTTAACTGATGTTAGTTATCAGTTATCTTTCATTTCAATAAGGACTTGCATGTTGCGCATGCCCAGTTAGTTTAGTTTTGTTTTGGTTAACTGATGGTAGTTTTCCATTTAACTGTATAGTTTCATTTATTTAGGTTTAGCAATAAATTCTTGCATGCTTGCAAGACTCATCTTAACTCAAGGTGATTTTAGGGTTCCCTACACCTTGGAGTTCTATAAATAAGAGCATCCTTGCTCATTTGTAAATAACTTTAACTTGTGGTAGCATACATGCTGAGCAACCTTACCTGTAGTATTGCTATTTAGTATCTGTTCACATTGTAATTAGAACTTTTACTTGTGATAGCATACATCTTGAGCAACCTTACTTGTAGTATTGCTATTCAGTATCTATTCAAATTGTAATTAGAACTTTTGCACGTGATAGCATACATGCTAAGCAACCTTACCTATAATATTGCTATTATGTATTTGTTCAAGAACTTTTATTGTGATAATAAATAGCTGAGCCGCCTTACCTGAATGTTATTATTATGGTACTTGTTCGCCTTAGATTAAATATAATTGCTGGTTTGATCGTTTATTGCATGTGTGTCTCGTCTATACAATTTACTGTCCTAGTTATTATTTCATTTTGTGATTAATAGACTTTGTTTCATATCTACACCTCGGATAGGTGTCATCATCTCCTTGGGAATTTAGAAGTAAGGCTTATCGTGTGTTGTCGTGATTAATAATCTTTGTTTCATACCTACACATTGGATAGGTGTTGTCACCTCCTTGGGAATTTAGAAGTGAAGATTGTCGTTTGATGTTGTTGCCAATAATCTTTCTTTTAGCCTACACGTCGGATAGGTGTTGTCATCTCCTTGGAAATTCTGGCCTAAAGATTATCGTATAACCAATTCCCTGCTCCTAAGTCCTCATGCTCCGTTTCTTGAGGAAATAGGATAGTTTAGCATTAGCCTAGTTGTAGTTAGAGATTTGCAAAACCAGAGAAAATCCTTAGCTGCAACGTATTAGGTTTTCTTAACCTTGTGCCTCTTCTAGCTGAGTCAAAAAGATAGGATTTAGATCATTTACTTTTTCATGCATATCAGCACAAGAGGGAGCTTCCCTTCCTAATTTGAAGAGCAATCATTACACACTGTGCATAGCTGTCCGTTGCCAATATGCACTCTAGAGGTGCGGATTGTAACGCCAACACTACCATTTTTATGTTTGTTCCTACTTGCATGTCAAAGTGAATGGTTGCTACTATGGCCGCGTGTGTCCTTGCCTTCACTAGTTTCTTTTCATCCAACAATGAATTGAGTGCTTGCATCTCTTGTTTTTCCTCTTCTTTAGTTTTTTCACATGACTTTGATTACGAATGCTTGCAATATGGTATTTGAGGCAATTAATGCCTCCATTAAGCTTCTTCATGCATAAGACAAAAAATACACTCCCTAGTACTGTTCCTAGTACAACATATTTCCAAGCGAGGTCTTTGTTTTCAATGGGATGGTTTCCACTAACTGTTGCTGAGCTGGATGCCATCGTATCTAACCTGCAACATGTTTAAATACCAAAAAAACATTCAACACAAATTGCAAGTTTGAGTACAAAAGATAAAATGAAATTCATAAATAAGATGCATTACAAATGTAATATGGTAATTGAATAGCAATGTGACATGCCATTAATTAATTTCACCAAAAACTGATTTTTTCGACTTGAAAGTGTAAAACCCTTTGTTTAGGGGGGAAAATAGTGATTTCATCTAGTATAAATCAGTAGCAAAATATTTAAAGTCAAATTCATTGCAAGTAAAATTGTAAACAATGTTTACAAATCTATTATTAACATGCTAGAAGCCTAGAACTAACTTACACGCTTGTTAAAAAAGAAGAAAAATACTAACTTGACAACTGAATTTCTTCAAATCTGCCCTTCAAATCCACTATAAAATCCTTTTAAATTGATCTCAAGAATGGAAAATTGTTGTGTGAGCTTCAGCTATGGGTGTCTACGGTTAAATAGGCAAATAATACGTGTTTTTATAGTGTTTTTCCTACATTTAAACTATGTACCTCTGTTTGCTATGCATCAGTGAGTTTCCTTCTCGGACTTTGAAAGATACCAACATAGATTTATGCACTCAATAATGAATGAACAACCCCAAAAATGATAGACACCGAGATCTGAAAGATACACGTTTAGAATGTTTCACAGTGTTAGGAATAATGCATCATTTATAGAATGCATATAATAATTATTAGGTTTGTTACTAGGTTATTATATTGATGGTAGGAATATTTGTTTATATTGAGTTGTTAAAACAATTCATTTTAATTAGAGAGGTTGTTTAGGAAGTTTCCTAAAAAATAGCATTTGTGAATCCTATAAATATGCAAGTGTTATTGAACGAAGACAAGAAGGAAATATAATATTGTTTGTATGCTTAATCTGCTTCTAGTTTTTCTACATGGTATCAGAGCGATTAGAAAATCTTGGGATATGCATTTGTAGTTGTGTGTTTAGTGTCAAATGATAGGATGCAAACTTTATGATAGGTGTGTTGTGCAGTGAATCCTATAAATATGCAAGTGTTATTGAACGAAGACAAGAAGGAAATATAATATTATTTGTGTGCTTAATCTGCTCCGAGTTTTTCCACATGGTATCAGAGCGATTAGAAAATCTTGGGATATGCATTTGTAGTTGTGTGTTTAATGTCAAATGATAGGATGCAAACTTTATAATAGTGTCAAATGATAGGATTCTACAGTGTGGTGGTGGGTCATTGAATTGCCACAACTTATTTTCCACAAAGGTCGCTATATGTTGACTCTTCAACATGGTTAGGTTGCTTTGTAGAAGATTGTGAGTTTGAATCCTGGTTCTTGTTCCGGGAAAATTCAAGCCAAGCACCATGAAAATTGTCTTCAACATGGGTAGGGGCTTGTTAGTTTATAGACCAGAAATGTAAATAAGCAGAAATAGAAAACACACAGATCAAGAACACAACATTTTACCCTGGGAAAACCCTCCTTCTCGAGGGAGAAAAACCTAGCAAAATATATCTCTTATATAATTACAGAATAAGAGCAGAAATCTGCTTACAGTTCAGGCCCTACACAAGGCCGAATTTAATACAATGTGTAGAGACAATTCTCCTTGATACAAAATGAAGAAACTTCTTTCAAAGAATCTGATCTGCTTCTAAAATTGGCGAGCTGCTGCTGAAGTGTGAACTTGAAGAGAGAAGAATGAGTTGCTTGATTAATTATGAAATGACGAGACACCTTCTCCTATTTATACAAGTTAGGCAACCCTTCATCCTAGAGCCGACCTTGCCTTGAGTATAATTTTCTTTTATAAAATAAGGCCGACCTGCCTTGACAAGAATAAATTAAGGAGAAAATATCTCCTGAAGCTTTCACCTCATATTTCTCCGTCTCAGAGAAATATACACTACAAGGGCTTTCACCTCATATTTCTCCGTCTTAGAGAAATATACACTACAAGGGTTTTCACCTTATATTTCTCTGTCTCAGAGAAATATACACTACAAGGGCTTTCACCTCATATTTCTCCGTCTCAGAGAAATATACACTACAACAAATCTTCATGTTGATGTGACTCCCTTTGAAGCTCCAAGTACTTGCATCAACCTCCTGACCTCTTTGTCCAAGATTACCTGCAATGCTTGCCTTAGAGGAACGGTTTCCAATGCACACTTCCGACACTACTGACATGTGAGAGTTCAGGATTGTCCTTCTTGACCTCATCCAAGATCACCCTATTCTGAATTGGTTTGCGGAGCTACCAGTGTCAAATCTAGATTGACTATCTTGTGCAATTCTGTTCTCTGCAGCTGAAGAGGTCTTCCAAACACTGCAACCCACTTAGTTGACACCTTCACTTCTTCTCAGTGAGTCATAGAACTCCCTCTTGATCCTTGCCTCAGAGTTTGCAAAGAAATCTTTTGGAAGTGAACTCCCCTCCATTGACTGATCCAGAACCTTAATGATCTCAACTCGTGTCTTGAATTCTTGGAACTTAACTCCCTCTGAATGTCATTTCCTCCTCTTTGAAGTAGCTGATCGCAATGACAATCTGGATAGGTTCTCCGTTGTTTAGTGTCTTCATCTTTCTCAATCTTTTTTGCTGATGCAAATTCTTCATCCAAGGCTGACCCAACCTTGTGCCCTCAAGAGATGTCTCCAGTGAGGAATCATGAGAGTTATGCGCTACCAACTCAGTACCAAGGCTGCAAGCTATGTCTCCATGTTTGTTAATTTCTCCAACCGGCATGACTTCCTCACAGGATGCCTCAAACTCTTCCTCCCTTTGAATTCTTTATGCAATCTCTCTCCATCCTGCATTTAGAGAGATTAATAATAGCTCAAAAAATCAAATTACAAATGCAGCATGTAGTCATATAACAAATATTATTAGATAGATCAATTAAAGGAATAATAGAACTTATCTTGTTGAAATCAGAATCTCCTTAAGTGCTGCACTTAAACCCTTTTTTCAGGTCTGCTTTTATCTTTCCTTAGGATCTGCTCATATGTAGCATTATATCTCCTTCAATTTGCTCAATATTCACACTAGATTGAAGGCACCTACAATCTGCTTCTGATCCAATGTATTCTCTTCACACACAGCCATCACCGAATAACAGTATACACTCAGCAATCGTTACAGCTCCATTACGTCTTCTCCTTCAGACTCACTCATAGTTCTAGAGTGATAGACTTTTAATTTAAGGAGTCTTTTAATCCAATGATCTCTTGTAGCAAAACACATTGCTGGAAACATCAGAATGAGACATGTAGGGGGCTGCATATTGATTCATTGTGATCTCTTCTGCAAGACCAAATGCTGGTATTCCAAGGCCAATATATATTTATCTACAATCCAATTAGACATTCAGCAGAAACAATTGTAAACCAATATGCCTGAGAATTCCATGAAGTGTGACTCTTTCCAAACTGTCAATACCTCCCTTGCAACAAAGATGCGACTGGTATTGTCCCATTCAAACCCTTGTACAGATTCGATGTCAATCCCAACCTTCTAATTCCTTCTTTTGTTAATTTGTCTGGATGGGTGAGAGGGAGGCGAATATCTCCAAGGATGCTGACTTCTGCTGCTTACATAAATTTCATCAGGTCTTGTCTTAAACCCACTCTGATACCATGTTAGTTTATAGACCAAAAATGTAAATAAGCAAAAATAGAAAACACACAGATCAAGAACACAACATTTTACCCTGGGAAAACCCTCCTCCTCGAGGGAGAAAAACCTAGCAAAATATATCTCTTATATAATTACAGAATAAGAGCAGAAATCTGCTTACAGTTCAAGCCGTACACAAGGCCGAATTTAATACAATGTGTAGAGACAATTCTCCTTGATACAAAATGAAGAAACTTCTTTCAAAGAATCTGATCTGCTTCTAAAATTGGCGAGCTGCTGCTGAAGTGCGAACTTGAAGAGAGAAGAATGAGTTGCTTGATTAATTATGAAATGAGGAGATACCTTCTCCTATTTATACAAGTTAGGCAACCCTTCATCCTAGAGCCAACCTTGCCTTGAGTATAATTTTCCTTTATAAAATAAGGCCGACCTGCCTTGACAAGAATAAATTAAGGAGAAAATATCTCCTGAAGCTACCAAACACTAACAGGGTTGTTGCCAATCCAAATAGAAAGCTCTCATTGCAATTGTTTATCTTTAGATTAAGAGTCGCACTTGAGATGGGCTTCAAAGGCATCAACATAAATAGCAAACATTGGCCCAATCTGCACAACACTTGGCTCTTGCATATTTTCCTATTTGTCTTGATTATGGAGAAGACTGTAGAGAAGGCGATATAATTGATGCCTCCTTTGTAACATATCATAATTTTTTCTATTTATGAGCTTTATGTGCAAGTTCACTGAGGAGAGGCAGTGCAGCAAGAATCCTTGACAAGATTGAAAGGAGGGTGAGCATATTGCAAATAATCCTAAATCATCATTACACAGTGTTGGATAAGCTTTATTTATAAGTGTGCAGCATCCAAGGCTATTTGTATGTCACGCATTCTGTGGTTGCCATTATCTATTTAAGCTTGAACATCTAAATTTGCTCATCTCTTTGTGTATCGATTGGGATCTGCAAATGCAGATTTCATTATGAGATTTGGTCGATTCCCATATCATATGTGCTATGGAGGAAGTTATGAGTTTGATTCTCACAAGCTCTCACAGTTTGTAGTGCTTCTCTTGATTGCTGGAAATAGGAATTGATAGGGTAACTCAAGTTACAAGATTAACAAAGATTTTGGATTTGTGTTTTTCTTTGGAGCAGGAGAGTGTTTCAAAGAGCGGGAGTATGGTGTATTTGATGTGAAGTCGTCTCTTATCATCTTCAACAATATTCAACTATATTGCATAGATGCTCCAGGTGCAGAACCTATGAATATAGACTAATAGCCACATAGCAGCAACAGTGGTGAAGATCTATACTGAGAATTTTGATCAAAGTCTGTGGATGTTTATTTTAATTTTCTATAATTTTGTGACGGAAAGATAAATAGGGTGCAATATTCAAGGGAATCTTCCAGGCCACCAATGAGATTGTCGCCCCACAAATCTAAATCATTTTAAGTTTGGAAAAGGAAGCAGGAGATTGCTGTGCTAAAGTTTGAGTCGCTGTTGATAAGCCGCTGCTGTTAAGCCCACATCATTGAAAGAGGCACACCCATCCAGAATACCTCAAAGGGAGTTGATTGAATGTCTCATTTGATATGAGAAATATGACTACTGCTGTTAGAATAAATTGAATTGTGAAGGTAAGCTCAGAAGAATTACCATTACTTTCCTGACCTCACTTAGGATATAAAATAGTTGCCATGCATTATTTTC
This sequence comes from Sequoia sempervirens, assembly GCA_007258455.2. NCBI lineage: Eukaryota > Viridiplantae > Streptophyta > Pinopsida > Cupressales > Cupressaceae > Sequoia > Sequoia sempervirens. Next base: position 49,227 of record VDFB02103083.1, read on the forward strand.
TCTCTATTTTCTATTATCGGTGGTATCTGACACCCTCATAGCTTGTCTTGATCAAAAGTGGGGGGGAGGAAGGTATTATAATTTTTTTAGTAAAAGTAATAAAAAATAAAAATTGTCTCTTGTGGGGTGCATTCTAAAATTGTTTCTCAAAGAAAAAATTGCTAATTAAGTAGTAAACCAATTGGAGGACGGAGGCACAGGAGGCTGGAGGACATTCAACGACCTCTCGTCAGTCACTAGCAATGGGGCCATGAAATTGTGTTCTGCAAACAAAGTTAGATAGAGATTTTTTATTAGAGTTATGGAAAGGTTTGGGTTCTGCAAAAATTGGCTTTAGATGATCTTCCACTGATCTCCTCAACAAGATACTCAATATTGGTCAATGGTAATCCAAGTGGTTTCTTTCAAAGTTCTAATGGGATTAGGCAAGGGGACCTGATCTCCCCTTTCCTCTTCATCATAATGGCCAAAGCCCTTAGTAGGCATATTGCATCTTACCAAGAACAAGGGCTATGGAAGGGGCTGCAAGTTGCTCAAGGTGTGGAAGCCACAACCCACCAACAATTTGCAGACAACACAGTCTTGTATGGAGAGGCTGAAAGTATAAGAGAATGCATGAAGGAATATGTTTATGCCTCAGGCCAGCAAATAAACATTGAAAAATCAAAAGTCTACTTCTTTTACACAAAGAAAGTTATGCAAAGAAGGATAGCCAACGTGCTGGGATATACAATAGATGAGATTCCATGCAAATATCTTGGTGTTCCACTATTCAAAGGAATCATAAGAACATGCTTATGGGATCAAATTAAAGAAAATGTAATGACAAAGCCCTAAGTTGGAGAGGGAAATGGCTCACTCTAACAGGTAGAATAACAATGATAAAAGCAGTCCTATCAACAATCCCTATGTAGTCTATGTCTTGTATGCAACAAACCTCTAAAGCCGCCTCAGGCCTAGAAAGCATCCTAAAATATTTCTTGTGGGAAGGCTCGAATGAACAACACAAGATCCCACTGATTCATTGGGACAGGGTATGTAAAACCCAAGATGCTGGAGTGACAGGTATAAGGAACTTGAAATTACAGAATGTAGCATTGGGGGCTAAATTAATATGGAAAATGTATCAGCACCCCTCACTATTATGGTGTAGAATAATGCAAAGGAAGTACCTAGATAGTTTGGATCCAGAAAGGGTACACACAATTGCAAATGCCCGTAGCAGTTCACATGTATGAAACTTTATGCAAAGCTCTAGACATGTGATAACGAACCACTTAACCTGGCAAATAAATGATGGAAGCAAAGATGACTTTTGGAGAGATTCTTGGGGGGGGGGGGGTTACAAACCTCTAGCATAATACACAGAGTTGGCCCCTCATATTTCTACACTTAGCAATAGGTTTGGGAAGCATGTGTGAGATTACATCAAAACATATAGAAATGGAAAAAATAGCTGGCTGAATGCTGAAGTTCTCCCTATGGATGACTTAGCGAAAAGAAGGTTAATTGAACTCATGCAAGAAAGGAAAGTTTGCCTAAACAATCAATTAGACAGGATAATTTGGTGTGGAGCTAAATCGGGCGAATATTCAGTAAAGTTGGGATATCAAATCCAAAGAAAACAAGGCAAAGGAGATTGGCCTAGAAAGCTTTGTTGGGGAAAGTGGGTGTTACCCAAGGCTGGGGCATTCACTTGGACAACTCTTCATGGCAGAATTCTAACAAGGGATAGATTAAGAACAATAGGAATTGAGGGGCCAAGCTGGTGTGTCATGTGCTACAAGTGTGAAGAAGATGCGGACCACCTACTCCTAAATTGTCCCTATGTGGAGGAGTGTTGGGATCGGTTACAAAACAGGCTTGGATGGGAGACCCCAAGAAGCAATAAAATTTGGGATTTCCTAATCAGCTGGCCTATCTTCAAAAAGGAAGCATTTTGAGGCCAAATATGGCAAGTAGTGCCCTCAATTATGTTATGGAACATCTGGAAAGAACGTAACAGAAGGATCTTTCAAGACAAATCAAAAGATGTCAACGATCTTATACCTATAATCGAAGGAAGCATTTCGGAATGGATGAACTCCCATGTCAAACTGTAGAGGAAAACAAACTTTACATGTTGGGATGATAACTTAATGAAAAGATGGCAAGCATTGAAAGTCCCCCCCCCTTCTTTTAGTTTGCTCTCGATTCTAAAGCAAAAAGAGCAAAGGCTAAATGGTGCCCTCCACCGAGGGGCAGACTAAAGTTAAACACAAATGGGACTTCTTGGGGTAATCCGAGAAAATCTGGGGCATGATGTATGGGATGATAAAGGCCAGGTAGTTGTGGCATGGTCGATAAAATTGCCCTCCTCTACGAATAATGCGGCAGAAATTAAAGGCATCCTGAATGGTCTTATTCTCTGTAAGGAGAAAGGTCTGGGAAGTATTGAAATAGAATGTGATTTGATAGTGTGTATTAATGCAATAATGAAAGGTTGGATCGGGGATTGGTACTTGTAGTCAAAAGTAATTTGAATCAAAGAACTCATGTAAGAGCTACTAGTACACTCAATCAAACATATATACTCGGAAGCAAACAAAGCATCAGACTATCTAGCAAACCATGGTATAGATCGGCAGGAACAGTGCCTGAGGAGAGATTAGGTGGAAGTATTGCAAGGGTTGGACATAGTAATTTCATCAGAAAATATCTAAAATCTGGCCAGGGGTAAAAAACAAAGCACAAGAAAGGCAGTATACATAAAGGCCATAGACGCTTTAATCACAAATGCATCACTAATATTGGACCATAAACCATAGGAAGCTATCCTGGTCCCAATATACAACCCAAGAATGGCAAAGGAAAGACCCAACGCTACACCTAATCAAATGATTCCAGGACACTCCCCCTAAACCACAAGAACATGAAACAACAGGCTGAAATGAGTTCCAAGGAGATGGACCGCTCTAAAGGAGCTCTTGACATCACAATCGCAGAGAATCTCTCTCAAACCAATAAACCCCACCCCAAATTGCCAAACCCCAAGATCCCACCTGAACTGATAGAGTAGTAGTAAAGAATGCTCCATCTTAACTATTCTTTGGGGGAACTATAACCTATGCCAACCCCAATCCATCCCTGGGCAATCACAGATGGGACCCTAATCCCATCTGTTGGGCCTTTGTGGCCCATTCATCCTACCCTTTTCCAGTCTCTTATAGGGGCCTCATCTTCTAATTGAGGCCAAATCCCAACGTTCACAAAGCCATGAAGAAATATCAAAAAGTTTCAGAATGAAGCCTCATCATGTGGGTTTTGAATTCCAGAAAACTGAGGAATTTCCACCCTTTGTGACGAAACCAGGGCCTTATGTGATAATTTGAAGGGGGCCTTATGCGATAATTTGGAAGACTTAGCTCGACCTTTACTGGAGCTTTTCTTGGTGTGTCTTGGGATATGCCCCTTTAGAAATTGACAGAGTAACAACCACTAGAGCAAGGCGTTTAACACAAAATCCCTAATCTTTCAACACAATAACTTAATTTCACAGCAATTTAAACACTTTACCAGAACACAGTTCTTCTTGACATCCAGAATCAAAGGCATGTTCGCTAAAGGCACACTAATGACAATGCATACACGGCCGCTGTGGGTGGATTCCTCAAAACCCTATTCCTTAAGAAATTGATACAAAATCCTCACCCAACTCAATTTTCTGGGGGACAAAGAGCATAAATTCATACCAGAAAAACAAACCCTCGCTTGGTTACCGAAAGTCAGATTGGAGAATCATTTATTCATTTCTGGTAAATTCCTTAAAAACTGATATAAGAAATGCAAAACCAAAAACGGAAAGATGAAATGTAGTATCATGCATCTCCCATTCACGCTTTAAAAATTCTGAACACACATAAACAACATTGCATACAAGGCCGCCATTAAAGGGTTTCTGAAAAAAGAAAGAACCATTTCTAGCAAATATAAATGCAAAACCATAGCTGAAAGACAAAATGTAGTATTTCCCATTCAATAACCAAAAGACAGTATAAAAGATCATTTTTAAACTATATTTCTATTAGCACTTTCTGAACAAGTTCAGAACTATACTGATAAGTACAGAATATACAAGGTCTTGAATTGGTTTCGTATCTGTGTACTATAACTTCCATTACTTATGCATATACAGTCGTCATCGTTGGGTTTCCGAAAACCCTAAAAAATAAATTTACATTGAGAGCTAAACATCTCAAAAAAGGTCTTTTCCAAAGTAAAATTAAGCAAAACTGGTCAAGTCAACCAGCATTGAAGTCTTCAGCCTTGAAGGCCACGAACTCGTCCAGCTACTCAAAGTCGTCCACTGGCTCATACTGATAAAGCTTCCTAAGGAATTTGTAGGCAACCAAAGTTCGCCCTCGATGCCTCAGGTACTCTCCTTTGGTCAAGTCCAGCAAGAACGGGTAATAGGGCACTCCCAACCGCTGTCCAATATCCCAGGGTTGAGGAATGCCTTCGCTAAGGCGGGCGGCCTCCACGATCTCGTCCAGACCCCCTAACAGATGGGGGTAGAAGAACTTCTTGGTCATACTACAAACCTCTTCCTTTGAAACCTTGAGGTCAAGCATGGAAGCAACGAACCAAGCCGGGATGTCGGTATTCACTCTATACCTCTCTTTTGAAACTAAGAACTTCTCCCCTGAAATAAGCTTTACCGCCTTCATGGTAAGAACTCCACTCTCTTTTGGTACCTGCTTCATTCTCTGATTGGTTATATGCCCCAGGAATGCCAGTTGGCTTTTGTCGCAGGTAAGAAGTATTGGAGTGACATAGGTTGCAGAAAGCACAATTTAATTACGAGAAATCAGTGCATGGGCAAGTTCCTGATTTTTTCAACAAAAAAAATCATGATTTACAAAAAAAGGGTCAACACTCTTTGACTGTGAAGAGT
>VDFB02103085.1:0-22648 GCA_007258455.2 Sequoia sempervirens
GGGTGAGTTGATGCTTGGCAGATTGAAGGTGTTTCCAAGAAGAGTTCATTTTTTTTTTCTTGACAATAGTTTATTGTGAGTTAATATTCAGCTTGGATTTGCATTAGAGTGGTATCAAATCAAGGTAGTATATCTTGTGTTATTGATAGATTGGTTTTGCAGGTTGGTGAGGAGATAGGATTGAGAGGATGCCTCCTAAGGGGAGTGTTGTTGCAAGAAAAATGGATGAATAGGCTAAAAAATTAGAGGCCTTGTAGAAGAATATGGTTGCATGGGAAGCAAAGCACAAAGGCGAAGAAGATGAAAGTGATTCTAAAGAAGAGACTTCTAGTGAAGAAGAGGAGTTGGATCTAGATGATTTGAGAATGGTGAAGCTTTTGAAGGCTGTGAAGAAGGATGGTCATGACAAGATAGATGTGCCTATGTATGGAGGAAAACTTGGTAGTGAAGAGCTCCTGGATTGGATTGGGGCTATGGAAAACTACTTTGATAGTGAAGATGTTGATGAAGGACTTAAGGTGAAGAGAGCCAAAACAAGATTGAAGGGACATACTTTGGTATGGTGGAATTATTTGCAAGAGGAAAGAGAGAGACAAGGAAAGAGAAAAATCACTTCATGGGAAAGGATGAAGGCTAAAATGAAAGGTAAATTTCTTCCTACTGATTACAATGTTCAATTTCTTAAGAAATTGCAAAATCTTAGACAAAAATATTTTGATGTACAAACATATAGTGAAGAATTTTATAAGTTAAGCATAAGGACTAAACATGAGGAAGATGAAGATGAAATGGTTGCTAGGTACTTGAATGGTTTAAGGTACAACATCCAAGATGAGATCAACATTTTGGCACCTAAGTCAGTTGAGAAATGCTTTCAAATGGCCATGAGAGTAGAAGAAAAACTAAAGAAGATACAAGAGAAGGTAGTAAGAGGTAGAGGAGGTACATCTAGGGGCAGAGGTACCTTTCCAACACAAAACAAATCTAAAGAAGGCCAAGAAGATGCTGGAAAAGGTAAGGAACAAGGAACTGAGTTTAGAGGTGGATGGAGAGGTGGAAGAGGAAATTGTAGAGGAAGAGATTCAAATGAATTTTCAAGGAGGTGCTATAAGTGTGGAGAGTTTGGTCACCTTTCTTTTAAGTTTCCTGACAAGTTTAGTATTGTTGCAACTACTGCAAGTGGAAGTGAAAGAAAAGGAGATAAAAGAGTTCAATATGTGCAAGGAGATGAAGAAGAGAGAGTGAGTTCATCAAGCAGACCTACAAATCCAGAAGTAGGAGAGGCACTTATGGTAAGAAGGACCTTTTTGCAAGGACAAAAGGAAGCAGATCTGAGCCAGAGAAGGAGTCTCTTTAGAAAAAGTAAATGCAAAGGTAAAGTGTGTCAAGTAGTAATTGATTTTGGTTCTCAAGATAATATGGTGTCTAGGGAGATGGTAGATAAGCTGAGTCTAGAAAAGATTCCTCATGTAACACCCTATAAGGTTTCTTGGGTGAATGATATCCAAATTTTAGTAGTGAATGAGCAAGCTTATGTGGACTTTCAGATTGGGGAATACAAGGATAGGGTCCTATGTGATGTATTGCCAATGGATTGTTGCCATCTACTCTTGGGAAGACCATGGAAATTTAATAAGAAGTCTATGTATGATGGTTGGGAAAACACATACACCATTAGGAAAGATAATCAAAGCTTCAAGCTAACTCCTTTGCAGGGAAAATAGAAGGACAAAGGAAAAGCTAAGGTGGTAATATTTGGAAGAAAAGAACCTATAAAGCTTGAGGATGGTAAGGATAATTTGTTTCCTGTTTTGGAGCATAGTTTTGATGTTGGAATAGCAACAAAGACACCTACAAATGGTGTTGAAATAGTGGAAACTAAGGGAGTTACACCTATTGAGAAGAAGAGTTAGAGGTCTAACAAGGATGAATTCTAGATTGGAAGACAAAATGATAGGAATTTGGTGCAGGAGCACCTACTTGAATACAAGCGTAATTTTAATGTTTTGCTCTTAATCTTTTGGTTTTGTTTTGTAATGGTCTTATACATCATTTATAAGGTGTAAGGGGACCTATTTTAAGCTTAGGTAAAATTAAAAATAAATTGGGAAGTCTTTTGGAGGCGTTTCCTAAGTTTTTGGGAAAAGTTCGAAAACACACTGTGTTTTCAAACCGCGTGTTTTTTTGCCATTCTTGGTTAAAAACGTGAACCCTAATGTAACCTAACTTCTTCTTGACATTGTAAAAAAGGTGTTTTTCGACCTGGAGAAGAGGTTGGAAGATTGGTGGCGTGCAGTTTATGAGAAAGTGAATAGAACAGTGATTTTGTTGAAGAAAAATACAGTTTTCTGTTTTGTTTCTGGAAACAGCGATTTAATGAATTGATTTAGGCATTTGGCTATTTGTTACAGCATGTAGGGAAGTCATTTCAATCATTCTTGTGACTGTATAGTCAGTTAACCCATCGCTATTTCCTTTTCTTGTTATTTTGTGGTTTTGTGTTTTGCTGTTTTGACTGTTAAAATAAAAAAAATGGAGTTCTAGCCTATTTCCTGGCCGTACCAAGAAGTATGGGAACAGAGGAAGCTAGGTTAGACTCCACACCTGTACATATTGTAAATAAAGAATGCTTTTTGAGAGTTGTTAGCATGCTAAATGATTTTTCCTAGGCGAGACAGTGAGAACCCGGCTAGGAAAAGCTTGAGGACAGCGTAAATAATTTGCAGGGGAGTGAAGATTTTTGAAAGATTCTTTTTTGAGGATTTAGGGGAGTGTCTTGGCTCTGCATGGTGGCAAGGAAGAGCCCGTAACAGTCCGTTTTCATGAAGAACTTTTCACCAGTCCTAAACTGGTTCTGAACAGTTTTGAAACCCTAGTTTCCACCAAGGTTGAGTTGTAACCTTGCCCAAGAACCAAGAACTCTATTTTTTTTTAAAACGATGGAAAAAGGGAAGTTTAGAGTTGCTGAAGCACTGGAAAAGATGACTTTGGAGGCCTTGGAAAGTGCCACACACCCCTGCAACAACGTTGGGCAGAATGGAAGGGTGACTAGTCTTTAAAGGAATAAGGGCTGGTTTGTGCACGTGAAGAAGGAGTACCAAATAGCACTTGGGAGCAGCAAAGTTGCAATGATAGCAGGGTTGATAAAGTGAACCAGGGGTGCCTCAAAGGTAAGAGGACCTATAGGTTGTAGGTGGAAGAAATAACACCTTAGGAGTTCTAAGATAAAGGACTCAAAGCAGTGAGATAATATTTTCTCAATCAACCCTTGTTCTATCAGATTGGTATCAGAGCAGTGAAAGATTTGGGAAGCAGCAGCTTATATGTCAGAGGAAGTTGAATCAAGTGAACCGCCAAAGATGGTGACGAATGCACAGTTAGCCAAGATGGTTGAAGAGCAAGAAGAGGATAACAAATCCCTAAAGGAAAGAATAGAGCAGCTTGAAGCAGCACTAAACAAGGTGAAACTGGAAGGAAAAGTGCCAAAAGAAGAAGAGGTTGCAGAGGAGGACAAAGTCCCTGAACCTGACCCTGTCTTGGAAGAGGAGCCTTTCCTAAAGGCATTAAAAGCACTAAGTGGAAAAGGACTTGAGGGTGTACCATTATTTCATGGAAAGATGGATCCTGATCTGGTCTTGGACTGGATAGATGGCATGGAGAATCACTTCGAATGTGATGGAGTTACAGAAGCACAGAAGGTGAAGGTTGCAAAGTCAAGGTTGAGAGGATCAGCATTAACTTGGTGGAAGTTTATTCAAACTGAAAGGGAGAAACAAGGTAAGCAGCCCATATCAACCTGGAAAGGAATGGTTGCTAAAGTGAAAGAAGCTTATATGCCAGATGATTATGAAATTCAGCTCCACAAGAAGAGGCAGAGTTTAAGACAAAAAGACCAAGATGTAAACACCTACACGGAAGAGTTCCAGAAACTTTGTTTGAGATCAAATGTGGCAGAAGATGAGAGCCTGAAAGTGGCTAGATACCTCAACGGATTGAAGTGGAATATACAAGAAGAGATGGCTTTGCTCAGCCCCAAGACAGTCCACCAATGCTATCAGCTAGCTATCAAGATTGAAGAGAGGAATAAAAGGAAGCATGATCAGTCCTCAAAGGGCAGAGGAAGAGGCAGAGATCAAAGAGGACAGCGTGGAGGTTACCAAGGAAGAGGTGGTGACCAAAGGAACCAAGGTGAATCAAAGCTTACTGAGCATGGAGGTGAAACCTCATCAAGAGGAGGATTTAATAGAGGAAGAGGACCTCAAGGGGGTTCAAATAGAGGAAGAGGAGCAGGCAGAAGTAACTCCTACTTTGCCACCATGAAGTGTTACAACTGCAATCAGCTAGGCCATCCAGCTTATAGATGCCCAGAGAAAGCTTCATCTAGCAACGAGAAAAGAGTAGCTTATGCACAAGAGGACACCATGAGTGTAAAGACACCTGAGATCAGTCATATTGAATCAGAAGTAGGTGAAAGTCTGATGTTTAATAGAGTGCTGATCAGACAACCGGTCAAGGAAGAACCCAAGCAAAGGAGAGCTTTGTTTCGAGCAAGGTGCAAGATATTGGGAAAGGTATGCAAGGTTATAGTAGATTCTGGTTCTACGGACAATATAATATCTGAGGAGGCAGTAAATAAGTTAAAATTGCAGAAAGTACCTCATGCCAATCCCTACAAAGTCACATGGCTGAATAAAGGGCAAAGTGTCTTAGTGAATGAGCAGGTTACAGTGGAATTTTCAATTGGAGGCTACAAAGACAAGCTGATTTGTGATGTACTGCCCATGGATGCATGCCATCTTCTTCTTGGTAGGCCATGGCAATATGATAGAGGTGTTGTATATCATGGAAAGGAGAACACCATTGAGTTCACGAAGGATGGAAAAACCTTCAAGCTGCAATCGTTGATTGAGGAAGATGAAGGGCAGTCCAAGGTTCCTAATATCATGTTGAGCAGTGGTAAAGAGTTCATCAAGGATCTACACCAAGGGAATGAAGGTTATGTGGTCCTAATGCAGTCCAAAGAGGAAGAAAAGGCTGAGAAGACAGTCATACCTGAAACAGTTCAAAGGCTGCTAGAAAAATATAAGAGCATTGTGAGTGATGGAACACCATCAACTCTACCACCCAAGAGAGCAATAAGTCATCAAATTGACTTCATACCTGGAGCCTCATTGCCTAACAAAGCAGCATACAAACTGACCCCTGAGCAGAATAAAGAGGTGGCAAGACAAGTGGAAGAGTTGCTGAATCAAGGTCTGATCCAAAAGAGTATTAGTCCATGTGCAGTCCCAGTTGTTTTGGCAACAAAAAAAGGAGGTAAATGGAGACTTTGTACTGATTCTAGAGCAATAAATAGAATCACAATTAGGTACAGATTTCCAATACCTAGGATTGAAGATTTATTGGATTGCCTTGGAGGTGCAAAGTTTTACACTAAGCTAGATCTTAAGAGCGGGTATCACCAAATCAGAATTAAGGAAGGTGATGAATGGAAGACAACTTTTAAGACAAATGATGGTTTGTATGAGTGGAAAGTGATGCCATTTGGCCTCTCGAATGCCCCTAGCACGTTCATGAGACTAATGAATGAGGTGCTTAAAGATTTCACAGGGATTTTTGTGGTAGTTTACTTGGATGACATACTGATTTTCAGTAAGACAGCAGAAGAGCATTTGAAGCATGTAGAGATGGTACTCAAAAGGTTGCAAGAAGAACAGTTGGCAATCAACCTTGAGAAGTGTGAGTTCTTCAAACAAGAGCTTGTGTATCTAGGCTTTGTGGTATCTCAAGGAACGCTGAAGATGGATCCAAGTAAGGTAGAAGCTATCCTAAACTGGCCTACACCAACCACAGCAACTGAGGTAAGGAGTTTTCATGGTTTGGCTCAATTTTATAGGAAGTTTATAAGGAATTTTAGTGGTATATGTGCACCAGTGTTAGATACAATCAAGGGTGGTCAGAAAACAAAGTTTAAGTGGACACTAGAGGCTGATAAAGGGTTTGAAAAGTTGAAAAAAGAAGTGGCAACACAACCTATCTTGTTATTGCCTAGTTTTGATAAATTGTTTACAGTTGAGTGTGATGCAAGTGGAGTAGCAGTAGGAGGAGTCCTTAGTCAAGAAGGTAGACCTGTAGCCTTCTTTAGTGAAAAACTTAATGAAGCTAAGAAAAAATACTCCACCTATGATCTAGAACTCTATGCTTTAGTGCAGTCCCTCAGGAAATGGAGGCATTACTTGTTGCCTAAAGAGTTTGTGGTCTTCACGGATAACCAGGCACTCAGTTATATTAATACCCAGGAGAAGTTAAGCAATAGGCACTTGAAATGGATGGAGTACATTCAAGCTTTCACATTTACCATTAAGCATAAGAAGGGACAGCAAAACAAAGTGGCAGATGCATTAAGCAGGAGGATGTTGACAGTCCAAGAGATACAGCTGAAAAGCATAGGATTGGAAAGTTTTAAGGATCTCTATGGTGATGACGAAGACTTTTCCGAAGCCTACAAGGTATGTTCAGACTTTGCAAATCATTTTCACAGTCAATATGCTGAGTATACATTGCAAAATGGGTTGTTATTCAAGGGCAATCTGTTGTGTGTCCCAAGAGGATCAATGAGAGAAAATTTGATCCAAGAGAAACACAATGGCAGTCTTAGTGGGCATTTTGGTATTAACAAAACTTTAGAGCTGGTACAAAGGTTTTACTATTGGCCTAAGTTAGCACGAGATGTCAGAAAGTATGTTGAACAATGTGTTGTTTGCATGAAAGCAAAAGGGGGAGCTAGCAATGCTGGGTTATATCAGCCTTTGCCTATTCCGAACAGACCATGGGAGTGTGTGAGTATGGATTTTGTGGTGGGTCTTCCCAAGACTAAATCTGGTTTTGATAGTGTTTTTGTAGTTGTGGACAGATTTAGCAAGATGAGTCACTTTATTCCTTGCAAGACCACACACGATGCAAGCTATATTGCCCATCTATTTTTTAGGGAAGTTGTGAGAATCCATGGATTGCCATTGAGCATTGTCTCCGATAGGGATGTAAAATTCATGAGTCATTTCTGGAAAACACTATGGAGTAGATTGGGAACTAATTTATCATTTGGATCAGCTTACCATCCTCAGACCGATGGTCAAACCGAGGTGGTTAACAGAGTGTTAGGTAACCTATTGAGGTGCTTGACAAAGGAATATGGACAGACCTGGGATATGGTGATTTCCCAAGCGGAATATGCATACAATGATAGTGTGAACAGAACTACAGGAAAAAGCCCATTTGAAGTTGTGTACGGAATGCATCCAAGAGGAGTTTGTGAGCTCAGAGACCTGGGAACAATGGAGAATAGGAGTGGACATGCAGAAGACTTCACTCAAACCATGAAGGAGATTCATGAGCAGGTTAAGAAAACAATCACAGCAGCAACACAAAAGTTGAAGGACAAAGTTGATGAGACAAGAAGAGATGTGCAGTTCCAGGTGGGTGATTATGTGATGGTTCACCTCAACAAATCCAGATTGCAGAAGGGGATGTCCACCAAATTGCAAATGAAACGGGTAGGACCATGCAAGGTGATAGCCAAGTATGGCAAGAACGCTTACAAGGTGGAGTTACCATTCGATTTGGGCATATCTCCGGTGTTCAACATTGCTGATTTGATTAGATATAAAGGTACAGTCAATGATGAAGTTCAGAATAGTCAAGAAATCTTTCAGGATATCAGTAATATACCCCTTCCAAGTCAAGAGAAAGCTCAGGCAGAGAAGGTCTTGGAGTCCAGGGTGAAGAAAGCAACAAGGAATAAGGTATACATGGAGCACCTTATCAAGTGGAAGAGCAAACCTGACTCAGAGGCTACATGGGTACAAGAGGATCAATTCAAGAAGCTTGGCATTGACCTGAAACTGATACCACCTTCCAGTCCTTGATCTTTGTGCTGAGAGGGGGAGAATGGTGCAGGAGCACCTACTTGAATACAAGCGTAATTTTAATGTTTTGCTCTTAATCTTTTGGTTTTGTTTTGTAATGGTCTTATACATCATTGATAAGGTGTAAGGGGACCTATTTTAAGCTTAGGTAAAATTAAAAATAAATTGGGAAGTCTTTTGGAGGCGTTTCCTAAGTTTTTGGGAAAAGTTCGAAAACACACTGTGTTTTCAAACCGCGTGTTTTTTTTCATTCTTGGTTAAAAACGTGAACCCTAATGTAACCTAACTTCTTCTTGACATTGTAAAAAAGGTGTTTTTCGACCTGGAGAAGAGGTTGGAAGATTGGTGGCGTGGCAGTTTATGAGAAAGTGAATAGAACAGTGATTTTGTTGAAGAAAAATACAGTTTTCTGTTTTGTTTTCTGGAAACAGCGATTTAATGAATTGATTTAGGCATTTGGCTATTTGTTACAGCATGTAGGGAAGTCATTTCAATCATTCTTGTGACTGTATAGTCAGTTAACCCATCGCTATTTCCTTTTCTTGTTATTTTGTGGTTTTGTGTTTTGCTGTTTTGACTGTTAAAATAAAAAAAATGGAGTTCTAGCCTATTTCCTGGCCGTACCAAGAAGTATGGGAACAGAGGAAGCTAGGTTAGACTCCACACCTGTACATATTGTAAATAAAGAATGCTTTTTGAGAGTTGTTAGCATGCTAAATGATTTTTCCTAGGCGAGACAGTGAGAACCCGGCTAGGAAAAGCTTGAGGACAGCGTAAATAATTTGCAGGGGAGTGAAGATTTTTGAAAGATTCTTTTTTGAGGATTTAGGGGAGTGTCTTGGCTCTGCATGGTGGCAAGGAAGAGCCCGTAACAGTCCGTTTTCATGAAGAACTTTTCACCAGTCCTAAACTGGTTCTGAACAGTTTTGAAACCCTAGTTTCCACCAAGGTTGAGTTGTAACCTTGCCCAAGAACCAAGAACTCTGTTTTTTTTTAAAACGATGGAAAAAGGGAAGTTTAGAGTTGCTGAAGCACTGGAAAAGATGACTTTGGAGGCCTTGGAAAGTGCCACACACCCCTGCAACAACGTTGGGCAGAATGGAAGGGTGACTAGTCTTTAAAGGAATAAGGGCTGGTTTGTGCACGTGAAGAAGGAGTACCAAATAGCACTTGGGAGCAGCAAAGTTGCAATGATAGCAGGGTTGATAAAGTGAACCAGGGGTGCCTCAAAGGTAAGAGGACCTATAGGTTGTAGGTGGAAGAAATAACACCTTAGGAGTTCTAAGATAAAGGACTCAAAGCAGTGAGATAATATTTTCTCAATCAACCCTTGTTCTATCGAATTCCATGAACCATGCTGGTGATGAAAAGAGCATTGGGAATGAATTGGAGTAGGAATGTATTAGTAGGAATAGTAATCTACCCTTTAGTGTCAAATAAAATTGTTAAAGATACAAAGGTACAATGCTCTGATAGTACAGTTAGTACCATGCATTGTAATCATGAAGAGATGATGGTAGGTGCTGCTAACATAAAGTGTCTAATCACAATGAAAAAAGAGTAGATTATGCAGAGGACTCAACACAACAATAACCATGTAAGTAAACCTAAGGAGAATACACATCAAAGGGATACTAATATGTGTTTTCTTTTAGGTGTAAGACATGGTGCAAACTCAAATGTTGGGTAGGGAAAGAATGTAAGACAGTTAGAAGGTCTGAGAACAGAGGATAAGAAGAATACATATGTAAACACATTCAATAGTGATAAATGTGTAGGGTAGATTGTCAGTCTAGTTTACTTGAATCAGTGGAATGGGTTTGTGACCCAATGGAGCCTTCATGGAACTTAGATATAGTGGCATCAAGCACAACTCATGGGACATGGGAATTTTCTAGGGGGGGTGTCTGGTGCAAGAGAACCTACACCACAATATCATTTTTGATCATTAGAGTGAGTAAGGTGACAATTTTTTGAGGTTTTTTCTTTAATAAGATCTAATAAAATCAGTAGTCATGTATTAGGAGGAGTCTTTAGGTTTAAGAGTCATAAGGCATGGAAACCCAAACTTGTCCTAAATGTTGCTTTGTAGCCTTTGAAGGAAAAATTGGTAATTTTTTTAGGGATAAGAAATAATAGTGTTTTGAACACGTAATAATACTATTTCAAGCCATTAGTGAGGTCTTAGTGAAGTTAGAGTGAAAAAAAGTGTAGACATTTCATTATGAGACATATTATTGTGCAAATGTTTGTAATTTGGCCTTCAACGGTCATTAAGGTTACAAAAGTTAGTTAGACTGGTGGTTAGAGGTGTTTGGAAGTTTGATTTCAATGCATAGAAATGTACTTAAGGACTTCAAGGGTTCAAGATAGGGACTGTTGAAGGAGTTTTTTGTGAATCAATAAAGTTTGCAGTTGCTCAGTTTCAGATTTTACTATTTTTCCTATGTTTTCTGCTTGCGCATAGGCCATACAAGAATTTTTTGTATCAAAAAATTATGTAGGATTGTTGATACATGTCCTAACATTCTTTTCAATTCTTAATAAGGGTTCCTTCATTCATTTTTGGGCCTTAAATCTCAGGTTTTCCCTTGATGGGTTTCTGAACAAGGGTATAAGGGTTTTGTAGTTTTAGTGACTTGAATCTCATCCCACCTAATATATACCAATGTGACTTGGTGGGATGAGTTGGAATAACATAGGAAATGATTCCTAGGAGTTGGAAGCATATATTATTGGGTTCTTGGCTTGAACAATGAGAGTAAGGGCTGAAAATGGTGTGTTTTCCAAAGGAATTTGGTGGGTCAGACCTATGAAGTTGCAAACCCATGTTAATTTTGACCAAGTGAATGTTAATAAATAATTATAGGAATAATTTATAGATGTTTGAGCAGTTGTGTGCTCTAGAAAGGTTGGGAAAATAAAGAAACAATAAGGGAGCCCCAAAACCCTAGTTTCTTGAGTTTTTAGGAGGGCTTTTGGATTTGAAGTTTGGTTGTGCACCTAGAGGTCTAAAACCTGGAAAATATCTTGTTTTGAATCATTTCCCAAGATTTTTTTTGGGTTTGGGAGTCTGGAGTGGAGATTAAAGAGGGGTCTCTTTGGAAAAGTGGCCAAATTAGAGGCCTAAAACTGTGAAATTGTTGATTTTGAAACCTTTGATCCAAAAGAGTGATATCTGGGTATTTGATATGTTGAATGAATCTAAAATGGGTCCTTGATTTTATGATTTATTTCTTAGGGTTTTTGGAAGGATTTTGTGAAAAGGCTAAAAAATTGGTTTCCCTATACTACAAGGAGTGCTAGTGTTAAAAGGTGAGTTTTTGAAGGTTATGTTGAATCTGACTTTGAGATTTCATTTAAATGGCTAAATTGTCATCATTGGCATGTTGAGGAACCTTGTCAAGGCCTTGGTGGAGGTATGTAGTTGTTTTCCCAGATTGAAGGGTTGAGACCCTTGAGGGTGAGTTGATGCTTGGCAGAATGAAGGTGTTTCCATGAAGAGTTCATTATTTTATTTTTTGACACTAGTTTGTTGTGAGTTAATCTTCACCTTGGATATACATCAGTTCCAAGGCCCAAGGTTCCCCTAATTTATGGACACTACACTTCAATGGGTCCAAGTCCAAGCAAGGATCCAGAGTTGGATTTGAGCTTATCTTCCCTACAGGTAAGACATACTTCATTGCTCATAGACTCCAATTTTATTACATAAAAAATGTAGCAGAATATGAAGTATTAGTCCATGGTCTCTTGATGGCTCTAAGGAAGAAATTAAAAATGCTAAAAGTCTTTGGTGACTTAGATTTTGTAGTGAAACAAGTTAGGAAGGTGTATTCCTGCCATGATAGGTGCTTACCAAATTACAGGCATGGAGTTTTGGATCTTTTAGAGAGCTTACATGTGTTTAATATCCAATTGATCCCTCACTCCAAAATTCATATGGCTAATGCCTTATCATAGGTATTTATCACTCTTCAACCTCTATCCTTGATTGGCTTGAAGAGATTTACTATAAAACTTACTTCCATTTCATCGGCGCTAGATAATATTATGAACTTTCAAGTATTCAATGATGACAAGCACATTTTAGATTTCATCACTAGCTCTGATGTATTTGCAACTAAGATAATTGATGAGGAAAAGCCTGAAGAGGTTGAGTTGGACATAGAGGGAGTCATTAACATCAAGAGAAACGTGATTCCATGGGGTATGGTCTAGCTTGAACAAATATTTGACCTAGATCAGATTAGGGAACGAGAAGGCTTCCATTGACAACCAATGCGATGCCAATAACTTAGGGATAGACAAAGAAGTTAAGAATGTATTTATTGGAAAGGTGTGAACACCAAAAGAGAAGAAAGGGATGATTGATGCCCTTTGCAAGTACCATGATGTAATTTCTTGGAGCTACAAGGACTTGAAGACATATGACACCTTGATCATTATGCACACTATCCCTCTCAAGTCAGATGTGAGACCTTTTCAGCAACGACAGGGCCCCATCAATGCATTACTAGAACCCATCATCTATAAAGAAGTTCAGAAGTTGTTGTCCATTAGAATCATATTCCCAATCAGGAACTCCATGTGGGTGGTGAACTTGGTCTTGGTCAGGAAAAATAATAGAGAAATTTGATTATGCATGGACTTATGAAACTTGAATAGAGCCTTAGAAAAGGATAATTATCCAGTACCCTCACTAGATGAGTGTTACAAATTTTCAATGGGTCTTAGATGATGTCTTTCTTGGATAGGTACTCAGGATACAATCAAGTAATGCTACAGTATGAGGACATACACAAGAAAATGTTCATCACCAAGTGGGGAACCTTCACATACAGGATAATGCCATTCAGATTGATAAACACTGGCGTAACATTCTAGTGTGCAATGGATATAAAATTTAAGGATCTGATTGGAAAGTGCATAGTCATCTACATGGATGATCTTACCATGTTTTCCAAAAAAAGAGGCGATCATGTTTCTGATTTATGTAAGGTCTTCTAAAAGTGCAAAGATTTTGGTATATCTTTGAACCCAAATAAGTTTATCTTTGGAGTTACGGAAAGAAAGCTACTTGGGCACATGATTTTGGAGAAAGGAATTTTGATAGATCCTGAATGCATATAGGCTATTCTGAAAATTCAGCTTTCAGGCAATAAGGAGTTGAAATCCTTCTTTGGAAATATCAATTTCATCAGAAAATTCATAACTAGCTTTACTGAAATTGTGAAGCTGCTCAATGCTATGCTAAAGAAGGATGCCAAAGTCGAATGGACTCCAGAAGACAAGTAGGATTTTGAAGAAATCAAGAAAGCAATTGTTGATACACCAGTATTAGTCAACTTGGATTACCTGAAGCTATTCTACATCTACTCATTTGCTTTAGACCACTCCAATGCCAGCATACTAACCTGGAAGGATGGCAGGGGGAATAATCACCTAATTGCTTTCATGAGTGCTCCACTGAAGGATGTTAAGTTGAGACACCACAATGTTGAAAAGCAAGCATATGCCTTGGTCAAAGGAGTCAAGAAATTTTGGCACTACATCTTGCAGAATAAGGTGTTCACAATTGTGGTTAACCCAACAGTTAAGACTTTGCTAATGTAGAATGAGCTGGGAGAAAGGAGATTTAAATGGGCTACTTTGTTGTAGGAGTATGACATGGAAATTCAGCCCATGAAGTTGGTCTGAGGGAAAGCACTCACTTGAACGATAGCTGAGACACTAGCTGAAGCAAGACCTGAGCTCACTATGCAACAATATCAGTTGGAGGATGTTTCTCTAGGAGAGTGGTACAAGACATCATTTAGTATCTGCTAAACAACAAGTGCCCATCTCGACTATAGGTAGTACAAAAAAATCTTTGAGGTTGAAGAGAAGCAGTTATATGCTATAAGGCTCCATATTGTACAAGCACAACCATGAAGGGATTTACCTTAGGTGCCTCAGAAAAGAGGAAGTAGCTCGAGTATTGAAAGAAGTTCATGATAAGTTCGGTACTGGTCATAGATCGGGCCCTTCAACCACTCAATAGATTTTAAAAGCTAGGTACTACTAGCCAACGGTGTTTAAGGATGCACACAATCATGTCAGGACTTGTCACATTTTCCAAGTTGTTTCTACCAGAGAGAGGAATGTTGTTGTCCCGCTACAACCTATCCTGGAGGTAAGACCATTCACCCAATGGGGCCTCGACTTCATCAGTCTAGTAAGCCCACCATCCTTTCTAGGCCACAGGTACATTTTGACCACATCTGATTATTGTACCAGATGAACAAAAGCAATAGCATGTAGGAAATGTACTACAGAGGTGGTTGTGAATTTTCTTGAAAGCTTTATTTTGAATCATTTTGGTTGCCCCTATGCTCTTGTCTGTGATAATGGCCCCACATTTTCCTCACTTAAATTTGCTAGTTGGGCCTTTGATTATGGGATTGCATTAAAATTCTCATCCAAGTACTACCCTCAGGGAAATAGACTAGTTGAATCCACAAACAAAAACTTGATAACTGTGATCAAGAAGCTGCTTGATAGAAACCCCAAAGTCTCACACACCCAGTTATGTTTCACCCTCTAGGAAGATCACACATGACATAAAGCCTCATTGGGTGATTCTCCATACCACCTCATTTATGTCTTGGAGCCTATTTTACTATTCACCTTAAGATTCCCACCCTCCATTTTCTCAATACTTACTATGAGGAAGGTGACCATTAAGAAGCCTTTTTGTCTGAGTTACTGCATTTAGAAGAAGTCCATGATCGTGCAATTGAAAAATTATTCAAACAATAGGGTGTAGTTAAGAGATGGTTTGACCATCGAGCCAAAGTCAAGTTTTTTAGGATTGCTGATTTAGTCCTTTGTTGGGATAGGTCCCATGAAAAGAAAGGGGGACATGATAAGTTCAACAAGCTTTGGCTTGGCCCCTTTCATATTTTAGAAATTTTAGGAGAAAATTCCTTTTTCCTCAAGACACTTACTGGAGAGGATGTCTTGTTGCTTGTCCATTGGTAGCACCTAAAACATTATTTCCTTGCTTGAGCTCTCTAAGCTCATCCGTGTATATAGTTGTATATAGGTTAGCTTAGGTTTCTTTTTGCTTTGTTGTTGCATCTTCTCTTTGCTTTTGTTCACTTCCCTAACTACTTTCATTTTTCTGAGAGTGTTCCTCATTCTTGACATAGTGGTCGTGCTTGGCATACCCATAGGCCAACTTTGTTATTTTCTCATGCTTGTTCTCTGGATAAATATTCATTCATAACTGTTGATTTCTGATTGCTACCATGAATTAGTTTCCTTGTTCAAGCTCTGACTTGACCTAGGACATAAACCTTGGTTGAATCTTTTTACACTTATCTCAGATCATGCATGACAACATGCTTTAATGTTTTTGAAAGAGCTATACAATGATTTCTATGAGGTCTCAATGAGCAAAAATCCTATGTCTTCTCTAGTGACCACTATGATTCCAAACTCACGATATGATTCAATGCTTATGTGGTTGAGCAAAAGAAAAAGGTACTAAAATAAAATTGTATGGAAAAGAGAGAAAATAAAATAAAATATTAGAACAAGCAACTATGTGGGTGTCCTAGCAACTCTATCAGGGCTATGGATGCCCAGCTAACAATAGAGCAATGTTTGTTGAATCGCAGCAACAACTCCATTAGAGATATGGATTCCTAACTGGCAGTAGAGAAATTTCCAGGTTACTTTTGGGGATAGACAGTCTACATAGCTTGTCTTGGCTGATTATCAGCCATTTGTTATGGTTTCTGAAGAAAGTGAATGAATTCACTTTGCACACACTTCTGAGATACTCTTGTAACTTGATTCAGCTAAGGAGTTTTTCATCCTTTGAGTCTCTTAGTTCACTCATGGAAACTAGCGTCTGGTCTAAAAAACTAGAGATTCTGGGTTTTGAATGAATATTTACCCTTAGAATGCTTGGGAGTGTTCTCCCATTGGAGTTGCCATTTGTTGTGCCTATAGCACACATGCCCCATTTGGAATGGGGACCCTCTCTTTCTGCCATCGTTGGGTTGCTTCTTTCCTTCGCCTCATTTTGTGTGCCCCCTAATTTTGAGTTCCAAGTGGTCAAGAAGTCTTAGTGTCATCATCCTTAGTTGACCAAAGTTCACCACCCAAGAATTTTCTAAGTCCTAGGCCATTACGGGGTCTCCATGGTAGGTTTCCCTTAGGCTTTCAGGCTAGCATCTTCTGCTTCATGCGAGTCCACCCATGTGGGCTTCCCTTTGCATATGAAAGTCCTTCCTTCACCATTTTTCTGGTGAACAACATCTAACGTTAGCCCACATGGTGGCTTCTGCACTCGTCGTGGTTGTTCCTTTCTACCGCCCTGTCTAACGACAACTCCCATAGTGCCACCTGCATTGCAGGTCTTGAATTTCCTTCCTTCACTCATTTTGAATCTTGCAGCCAACTACCCCATCAACCATTGTATGAAAATTTAATGTGATCCATTAATGTGCATTTTTCCTATAAATAGCAAGGTAAACCTATCATTTACACTGACACCATTCAGAGAATTTGTCAGAGCAAAGTAGTGCAAAGCAGTCGTTGTTGCCTTCACGCCTGTATGATCTCCCAGCCAATTTCTAGTATTTCCTCCATCAAACTTGTCAGGATTCCTAGGTAAGTCAACTGTTGCCCAACCCATAGTGTCCTTTAAATGAGTTTGTAAATTTAATTGAAAATCTTAAGAAAAATTTTCAAAACTCGTTTGGGTGGTTGATAGAACATGAAATTCCACATGGACCCAGCTCAAGAAACCCAAAAAATTGATCAAATTTGGCCTTTGGGCACCTATGCAGGACTCCACCTCCCCATGGCCATTCTTCACTCGAGTGCTCAAACCTTTGCAGCATGTACCCTAGTCATTGTTGTTTTAACTGTTCACATTCCAAACATGAAAATCCAAGGCCTTTGCCTTTGGCAGGCCCGCTTTTGTAGGCAGACGTCACCCTATTGCCACCTTAGAAAACTTGAGTGAAAAGCTAAGTTAAACCATAGGGTGGGATGCCCATGTGGGTCTACTGCTATAGGCTATTGTGTATAGGCTGCCCCCTCCTAGTTTCCATTTAAAAATTGCCATCTTTTGTTGACCTCCTGTAGTGAGGGACCTGATGGAGCCACTTCCGCTAAGCCTTCAAAATGCCTAAGTCTCCTGTGCAGAAACTTAAGTGTGGGTCACTCGTTACCCCTTACTATTGCCTCTAGCACCCATCATAAGCAGCAGTGCCATCGCATCTTCTCGACCTATGGATTCTATGGCTCCCAAAGCCATCTCAAAATTTTCAACTTGGATGCCAAGTCTTAACTCTGTTGTGGGTCTTACTCTGTAGGGGATAGACTACAGGTCACCCTGTCTTGCCTATCATTCCAAAAACTTTCAAAGAGTCTCGTGCATCCACTCTAGGGACTCTAACCCCTCTATCTCCCCTCGAGCCCTTAGGCACAAAATGACTAAGTGAAATAGGTTTGCGCACATTCCTTTGTGAGCCTCACTCTATGACCCATCATTATCTGACTGTCATCCACAAATGGTCGTGCTCAACCTGCGTTTTGCATGGCGGAGCCTGATCTCCCTTCTGGTGCACTACTCTAAATGAAATGATCCCTTCTGAGGTGCCATAAAGACCCGAGGGTGCGGACCACCTTTTGTGGGTTGCCATCCCATCTTAGCCATCCATGAACGGTCTACCAATGACCTTCCACTAACCCTCGCCTGCAAATCTTGAAGAGACCTAAACTTGAAGGATTGAACTCAACCCATCCCTATTGCATGTGAAATAGATAGCAAGGCTGCTATTTTCTGAGCTGAAGAGGCTCTCAAATCTCCTCTATCCACAAGATCAAGGAAGAGGAAAGATGTGTCTAAGTGCCAACCCAAACACAAGGTTTATACGTGAAAGGCTTCAGAGGGATAACCGTCAAAGAAATCAAAGAAGTTAGGAGGATTCAGCAAAATTCCTACTATCGAGGAGGATCCTGAGCATGAGGGAGAGGAAGAAGCTGAGAAACCAAAGTCACCACCTACTACCTCTGCTCCCGTTGTCACTGCTATTGTGGCCACCCCTCCACCTCTTGCATCTCAAGCGTTACATCTTTCCTCTCGGCTTGCTATGGAAATCCTAGTCCAACTTTCTTCCACTTTTCCAATGGCCCAGATCATGACATTAGACTCCTCATCAGCTACGACATCCTCGTTGTCGTATGCTTCACTACCCCCACCACTACCTACCCCCTCCACTATAGTATCTTCAATTTCCACAACCACTATGCCTACTCTCACCTTGCCTAACACCTTTACTAAATACATGCAAGGAGTACCCATAGAGCTCTCAGGAGTAATACTGAATCCCACTATCCAAGCCTTGATCGCTCAGATTTCTACTAGCCTGCTTGTTCCTTCACCACTCACGAAGCCAAAAAAGATGGAGGTAACTATGCAGATATTAGAAGAAATGGAGAATTGACAGAGGGAAGCTACTAAGGGAATAATGGAGGAACCAAAGGATCCCTTCAAGGATGACTACTTTGAGCACCCTGAGGGAAGAATGGAAATGAGTGTGGATAAGGTGGCAACTAATAAAAAAATATCACAATCTTCGAAGGAGGACATTGAATCCCTTAGTGTAAAGTATAGCGTAGACACCTCCAACCAAGAGTTTGAAGAGGAGCGATCTCAATAGCTCAGGGATGTTAGAGAAGAGGTTTAACCTAAGAAGTAGATTCTTGAAGAAAAAGGAGGCACCAAATTTAATGTGGAGATACTCAAAGAGTGTCCATTGGTTGGGCATGGCAAAGGCCCTGTTCAAGAAGAGGAGATACCACCAGAAAAGGAAGAAGCAGAGAAAGAAGAAAAGAAAGAAGAAGATGCTCCTAACAAGAGTCCTGAGATGGAACACCATGAAGGGCTCAAACATGAAATAGAAAGGGCACCTCCAATAGAATGTGTCAATGAGGAGCATGTGATAGTCACTAAGTTAGAAAAGGATAATACTATATTGAATCAAAGCTCAGATGAAGAAGAAGAAAGAGTTGAATGAGAAGCTCTAGACCGGAAGAAAAATAGCCCCAACATGAGAAAAAAGAGGAAGGTGATCATGAATCACTGAAGAGGGAGACTCAAATGCCTAATTGGTTGGAGAAGCAACTACAAAAGAAAACCCCTGTCATCACTGATCCAAAATCCCAACTCAAGGCCATCTTCACTAGGGCACAAACGAAGACCAAGAAGGAAAAGAAGCCTAGAGTTAGATCTAATATCATAGTTGATGCTTCAGGATCTAGAACCATGCAAACATCCACCCTGGTGACTAACAAAGGAAATGGGGTCAACTACAACATCTCCTCCATCAACTTGGGCACAACTATGAGAGAGTAGAAGATAGATGAATTCCAGGGATTAGTAGCCACGATAGTTGAGCAGATGAACAAGGATCAATCCTCTAAGGAGGAATTGAAGGCACAAGTGGGGGACCTCAGTGCCTACATCTAGTAATGGAAATCCTTGGAAGAAGAAGCCCCAACTACATCCCCTGTGCCCCCACTCCTCTCTCAAGAAGTAGGCTCTAAGATGGAGAAAATGAAGAATTGTACCAAGGCTACCATAGATTGGTTCAGAAAAGTGCTCTACAATGATGATAGGGGTATAGGTCATGTTGTCTAAATAGCCAATAAGTTCTAAGAAGTGTATAAGCAGCTAGGGGGCATTTAGAGGGCCTCCCATCACTTCACTGAGCTATATAGGATTACCTATCCTAAGCTTGAGGCCATCCTCAAGATGCCTAAGAAGACATGGAAAAAGGAACTAGCCCTCGCCAAGGATGATCATTGGTTGGTAGAGATGTGGAAGATGGGCCTAGACCATAGGAGGGATGTCCTAGAAAGAGTGCTACATGTAGTTGAGCTTGGCCTTGAATGGGTCAAAGAGCACATGACAAACAATGAGGAGTATCTGAAGCTAATGAAAGATTATGATATGCCTGTTGTAGAACTGGATTCAAAAATGATTAGGTCATACTTCCATAAGAAGATGGAGCAGGGAGCAGTAGATTCGCTAACATTAGACTTCATGGATTTCACTGTTAGAGCCTTTATCCAGTCAAAACAAGTGATCAAGGCCACACCAAAGTGCACAAAAATTGGGAGCTAATCACGGGTAGATCCAAGAAGCTAACCTTCTAAGTGCTTCAATATGATATTATGGAGTGGAATAAGCTCTAGTCACTGATTGGTAAATTTGAGGAGTATGCCCCTATTCAGAAGAATGAGGGAAAACCTGCAATAGATGATGAGTTCTTGATAGTATACGCTTAGAAAGGAAGGCATGCACTAGAATACAAAACTGCTACAGTGTTAGGGCACTATAGGACAAAATGGGGAAAATGAAAAAAATTGTATTTTATATTAGTAAATTTTGGGGGTAGGTGAAACCTTAATGTAAAATGAATCTTGGCCACACAATGAGAGTAAATCCTAGCCATTCATTTCAATTTTAGAAAACTATAAATAGGGGGTCTCTTGTCATTTTCAAGAGAGATTTGAGTTGTTGTAGAGACATGCTGCAGAAATTTCAATAGAATTTCATTGCTTCTGGTGGATTCTTGGGTTTCTCTCATGTTGCATGATTCTTCTCCTCAAATTTGATAGATTTAGGTTGCTTTAGCTTTTTGTTCTAAATGTTTTTAAGTAGTTTTGGTAGTTTAGTTGATGTTGTTCATTGATCTTAAAGAATGCTATTGTGTTGATGCTCTCCACGTTCATGCTTTTTTGTTGTTTATTGATGATAAAAAGTAGTGTAAATCTAGTCTAAACACTAATTCATTGTTGCACTTATGTTTCATCTTTTATTCATGATTTATGGTGAATGAACAACTAAAAAATATGTAGAGATTAGAAGATAGCACTAGTTTCATGAGACTATATGATGATTACTTAAGTGGAACTCAGTTATAGGAATTTTTTCCACTATAGCATCCTCCATTATCACTGTTCATTAGTAGTTGCATATTTAGTAACTCTTACCTCCCTCTTCCCTTTGACCTTTCTTCAAAATAGTAGTTTAGGAAAATTTCCAACATCATTGTGAAGCCAAATATGATGTTACACATGGAGTTTTAGATTGTTGTTTGAACTTGCAACAATTGCACATCACTCTTAGAATCTCATAAACTCCATCTAAAGATCCAATCTCCTTCCAACCTAACAATTTTCCATGCCCCCTTGTGATTACTAGAAAATCACATCAATCCACTGAGTAGTTTTTTCAAGTCATGACCTGACACTCGAGAGACCTTGGGATAATTTTCTGCAACTCATTTGTAGGAAGTTGTCTTTCAAGAGAGGTAGTGCATTTGTGTGTTGCCTATGTTAAGAAGTGAAAAAACACCCATCAATAGTATGTATGGGAGCTGACCATAGGCATGACTTTCCCATAGCCACTTTCTTGTGTGTGTGAGAAAATATCAGTCATGTGTGTATGTGTCTCACTTTTTTGGGGCCTCACCTAGTGGATACCAGATTCCACTAGCCCTTGTGAGCATGCATTTGGTTTTCATAATGGACATTGTGTTCCACTTGTAAACATTTTTTGGAAAAATAGCTAAGGACTGATCCACATCAGGTTAGAAAAATATTCGAGGCTTGATCCAACATCTTTTGTTTTCCTTTTATTTATTTTTTCTTTATGTCTTTGGCATTGTATGCTTGTATCTTGTTGCTTATTCATACATCATTTAAATGTGTATCCCTTTTTGCTTATGTTGCTTTGATGTAGGATATTGGATCTTGTAATAAGCCATTCAAAATTATTACTTAATTAATATTATTATAAATGGCACATGAAAATACTCTGAGTTAAAAATACATAACTAGTGGCTAAAGTCAATCATAGCTACACATGTCCATTTAAAATGAGTCAAATATTCATGTATTCACTTCAAAAGTCAAATTACAATATCAGGTTGGACTTGGCTCCTAAGGCCACAAATTCATCACATTGTACACTCTTCTTCAAGTACATGAATGAATTGCAAGTTACATCATAGACTATAATAGTCTGGTGAACAAATAAGGTTCTTCTTTGATGCTCACCTCCACTAGTGGACACGAACATGGTTGAAGTGATTTACTACCAAACCATGAAGCTTACGCTTCCTTGGTATTCTTTTGACTTGAAGAATGCCCGACCCTACACAAAAAATTTAGCAAGAGAACAATCTACAAGGTGGAATCTAGTGTGTGCCCATACATCAACATGCAATTTCTATCTATTAGTTAGAAAATAAAATGTAAGATCTATGCTAGGAATGACTGAGAGTGAAATCATAAAGTTCATACGTACATAATGAACTATATTGCTTGGCCAAGCATAATAAATGTGTTGCAACAACAACAAACAATAGGTTATGGTAAAGCAAACCTATACTCTCTGAACTCCATTTTGGCATCTATCTCAGAAGGTAACTTTCTACTATACATCTCATAACAACTATTTACCCTCTAGCAACATGTACCCAATAGGTGCTCTAGTCAACTAAGGTATCATTGTTCTGTTCAAATATTTAAAATATTCTTTCACAAATATCTTCAAAAGAAGAAACAAAATACTAATTTATTGTCTAAATAGAAATCAGACTTATGATTCATAGAGTAATTCAACATACAGTCATATCTTTCTTATGACT
>VDFB02103085.1:34643-73102 GCA_007258455.2 Sequoia sempervirens
AAACTTTTTCATTCACAATTGAACAATGGCTTTGATTTTCTTTTTGCCAATGCATTCATAATTAATAGAAAATATTTCAACTTCAGGAATGTATAAAGCATGTCGGGCCCCAAGTGGGCCCAGCTAAAAAAAAATCATTTTCAAAGAACTTTCATGCTCAAATTGATTAGACATAGCCTTTGAATGTATCTGGAGTAAAAACATGAAATGGGTTTCCACCAGAATTTGCTTTTTGGCTCATTTAGAAAACGGTGAAAAATGGCCAAGTGGGCTCTGGAATTTGCCTAGGAAACTGGTCAAATGACCTCGCAATGTCACGAAAACTTGCAGGAATGTAGCTATTGGTCTAGAGAATTGAGTGCAACAAACAACTCAGAGAAAGGAGTCATGAGGTGAAAGATATTAACTATCAATTTGCTTACTCAAACTTTCTGCAACAAAAGCCTGTTCAGAACCAATTAAAATTCACGAAACCACCTCATTGAAAAAATAGCAAATCAACTCTTGGAAAGCTGCCACTAGACAAAATAGATCATCTTAGTACAATGAACATGTGTGCAAGAGTATTTTCCTTTAATCATCGTCCATCAAAAGATACTAAAGGTCAAGTTTGACCTCTCAGAAAAGTTTCTGGAAATGCATGTGCAAAACTGAAGAAATTGCATTTGGTTTTGACCTGGCAAAAATAGCAAATCAGCACATGAAGCTCTGAAACCTGACATGTGAGCTCATCTTTGTATGGAGAATTTATAAAAACAATTGGTTTGAATTGAAAGTCACCTGGTTGCAAAATACAAGCTCAAACGGGAGGCTACTTTGCAGAAACGAAGGGTTACAAACAACAAAACAGTGCCAAACCCCTCTAGATTCGCTTTTTGAAACCCTGACAAAACTCATCGTGGGAAGCTAAAATTTGGCATGCATACTCACATAGGACACATGAGTGAGTTTGCAAATGGGTTTTACACAGGCATCAAATTATGACCTTCAAAAGTAGTTCATTTAGGTAGATTCTTCAAGTGCACTTTTGAAAGTTGAGAGGCAAAATTTTGAAATGGTCATCTCAAATTTGCAAGATTTGATAGTGCCAATAGTGGCTCCAACTGGGGATGTATGGCCCCTGTGGGCATAGAATGATTCTAGATCTCTGGGGAGTAGACCAAATTCTAAGTCCATTAGGTTTTTTGAAATTGCTCCTTTATTCAACCTTCTTTTTCAACTTCATCTGGTGGTCCCAGGACACCAAATGAAAAGGGGAGATCAATATTTACCTCTTTTGAATGCAATTCTGATGAAAGAACTGATCTCCCTCAACTTGTGCTTGGCTCTATCAAACCAGAACAACATGGGTGACTGCACTTTTGCAAACACAAGTATTAAGTTGCCTTTGTGCAAGTAGGAACTTGCTCTTTGTTTGGCTTTATTACATGGCGGACAAATCACATAGACCACATCACTGCCACTCTCTTCATGTTCTGATTTTTTATCAAGTGGAAACATTTGGGGATAATGATTGAGACCACATGAAAGCTTGCTCTTATCACATTCACTAACCTTCTCATAATGGTCATGTTCAAAGGAGATATCATGGTAGAAAAACAATATGCCATCTTCTTGTGTGTTGAGCAAAGATTGCTCAAACATTTATATATCCTCCAACTGAATTACATCACAAGTCAGTTTGTCATCATCGAAACACCACAACCCAAACACATTGTCATGTGTTTCAAGATTTTGAAAATTTGGTTTGTCAACACTAAAAGTACTTTCATCTTCACTCAAATCATGACATTCAACAAAAATATCAGCATTTGATGCAGAAGCAATGTTTTCTATCTTAGGATCACACATGATATCATATTCATTCTTCAAACCATTATGCAAGTCCATATGGAATGTTTCAAACAAAGATTCAGACAATTCAAAATCACATATTAAATCTATTTCATTATTCAAAAACCATATGCATTATACCAGTCATTTGGAAGGTCAACTGGGTAATTAATAAGACACATCAAGATGTTAGGCTGCAGGAATATAGGAATGTATTGCTATAGGAATGTACCAAAGAGATGAATTCTTTAATAAAGAGTTAAAACATCCATTAGAAGTAAAAGTAGAGATATTAAAGCATACATCATGATACTCAAATTATGAGCATATCCTTGAGCTCATCAGAGATCATCAAAGAAAAACCCATATTCCATATCATATGGAATGACATCATATCCACTATCATTTGCATCATATGGCTGCTCCACTCATTGATCAAAAGGTCTTGCAATGTCAACACAATCTGAAAGTCCATCAATGGGTAATAAGGATAATTCTATATCCATGTGATTTCCACAATGCATAACTTGATCATTCAGAATAGAATTCCTTCCTTCATCAATGTGTACCTCATCCTCCATTTCATGTAGAGCTGACATTTCCATCTCTACTTCATACAAACAATCATGAGCAACAAAGACATAAACAAATTCATCAACATCTTCATCACTTCCAGCACTATGTTCATGATTGACAAATTGAACATACACATGATTATCTCCACATTCTTCATTATCAACATGCTCCATTGATGTCAAATTTGAACTACATTCCAAGTTTGCATCAAGTGCAATTGGATCATTCACTTGTGGACAAGTGATTTCATGAGCATTGATGTCATTACAATCTTCATGTGAAGAAAGTATCTCTATATCATCCTTATGAAAGCATTCATAATCAATAGAAGAGAAATCAGTTTGGATGTCACCAACATCCTCATCACAAGAAGACTCATCACTATACAAATCATGATCAGATTTTGCAGAAGGAATGCTTGAACTTTCATCTTCAATGTATTGATCACTGATTTGTGATGAGAGATCATCAACAATTCCTTTATCTTCACTGACCAAAACTTGGCATTGAAATGTTGTCTTACATCTCTTCTATTTCTTCATCATTCAAGATATTGCAAGAAAAAATTTCATGCATATCTATTTTCTCATCATACCATGTATCTTCATCTTCATCACTGCTGCAAGGATTTGCACATGTGCTGATTGTGAGTTGATTACAGTCAATATCCTCAATCATACAACACATATTTTCATTTTCTGATACATTCTTTTAATCATCTTGTGTATCATGTTCTTTTTTCTCTCAATAGGACAATTGCTATCTTCATTTTGAGACATCACTTTTTGTGCATGATTAAGTCGGGATCCCTCAATAACCTTTATCCAATCAAGTAATTGATTTAAGTTGTGAGGATTCAACCCCTTTGGCAAGGTACTCAGCCTAGACTCACAAATTTGACAAAAGAAATCAATGCACACTGAATCCTTAGGTCTGAAATTTATGGGGACTTTCAATAAAGCATTCAAAAACCTTGAAAATAAATCATGTAATGATTCTCATTTGAGTCTTTTCATTTGAGACAATCCTCGAATAAAAGATGTTCAATCAACATTGCCCAAATTTTGATGACATTTAACATGGAGCTCATTATGTCCTACATGTTGTGATGATGGAGAAATTAGAGTAGCAACATTAACATCTTGACAAGCACTTCTATTATTTGATCTATGACATCTATCTACATGATATGTGTCAGGATGACCAAACTCACAACCCTATGTCCTTTCATAATTGAATATCTCAAATTATGCTCAATATCCATAGCCATTTGATATGCTTGATGCAGGGTTGTAGGCTCTTTATCCCTCAACAGATAACTCATCTTCTTGTCAAATGCTCCTCAGTATACGACCAAACATTCAACATCATTTGGCCTTATGTTTTCAAGAATCTCTCTTATGATCTTTGAAAATCTAAGATTAAAAGATGGGACTAACTCATCTTTTCCCCTTTCCATGTTCATGAACTTTTTTCTTATCAAAGTAGGATCAATCCTTTCTCCAAATCGCTCCATGAAAACTATCTTAAACTCTTCCCATGAATGAATGAAGGATGTTGGTAAATAAGAGAACCACTCTCTTGCATCTACTCTCAAGGACTACACAAATAGTCTCATGATTACATCTTCGTGGTCAATTTCACAATCATCCATCACATTACTAAACTCACAAATATTTATTCGTTGATTCAGATCTATCACCAATGAATCTTGGTAACTTATTTTTGAATTTAGCTGGAATGTCATTTGGGTAACCACTAATGCCACTAAAATTGATGGCTCTATTCTTTCCAGTGTTGAAACTTCTTTGAAAATCTAGCTAGGACTAATCACAAATCATAGTTCCATTCGGAACCATACTAGGATGTATATATTGAAGCATTTTAACATGCCTCTTTTAAAATTCACATATCAAATCTAGAGGTGATCATTCATTTGACCTATTTCTATCTCTCATCATGATCTCAGAATATTACAATACATAATTCAAATACATCTGAGCCTAAGATCTATTCAATGGGAAAATTTCAAGAACAAGCATACTTTCAACATAATTCATAAGCTGCAAATTATAATTTAGAAGTATGAAAACTAAATATTACTGTGATTTCCCTTTGTTAGTGCTAATCACTCAATAGGGAACCAAATTTTTTCCTAAGATGTTCAAATATGGTTTTCATATAGAAATTTCTTGAAAACCAAGAGTGAAGAATACCTAGAAACATTGCAGCTGCTACAAATTATCTTTCTGACTGGCAATATTTGTACATCTGGAACTTTTCGTCAAATCTTCAACACGTTCTTCTAACAGAGTCACCACCTCTCTTTGTAGAGGACTGAACTTCAAAAAGCATGAAGTTCTTTCACATGTAAATTTTCTTCTGAGTTCCTTTCACCAGCAGAGCACCACAGTTCATGAAATCTTCAGGTTAATTGCAATAAATTCTTTCTCTAGGCTTGAAATCCTTCAATATTTGAAGTAAATTCATAATGGAAAACAATAATATGAATCTCATGTAGTGATATGACTATTTATAGATTCTTCAATGAGAATTTTCTCAAATTCTCCCCAGCAGAGTCACCATTCTATTGGTGTTGCAAATATCAATAGATCAATTGAATCCTAAAGACTTAGCCAATGTCTTATGTTCAAACTCAAAGGTTGATTAGGCCAACTGACAAGAAATGGAATTAACACACATTTCCCCTACACTTCCGGCTTTTTAGGACCTAGGGGTGACCCTTTAGCAACATCGAAAGATTCAAACACACAACCAATAGGATATTGCTTAACATATAATGCTAACACAAAATTATGATAAGAAACATAAAATATTACTCAATATTGGCTAAGACATTGAGTAAATCTCACTAACTAGCATGGAGAACATGGCAAACACATTACTCAACATACAAAATTAAAATGATTTAAAGAATTGGGACCAAGCTGAAAACAACAAAAGCATAATAATTGACCAGTGCCAAGAAATGGGCCATGGAGTCATATAACCAACATCTCACCCTACAATTTTGAACATGTTTTGAAGATCTTCTGCAATTGTTATCAAATTATGACAACAAGACCACTAAAGCTTTATCTGGTAATCATTCTTTACAAATCCACCTGAAACACAACACTCCTATCACATTTGTTGAAGCAATTACACTATTCCCTGAATAATAGGCAATAATAAGTTCAGTTGGCTCTCATTAAAGCAATTACATCACTCAGAAAATAGAAGGCAATAACTATTGCAACTCAAATGCAACAACTATGCATGAAAAGACTTAGATAATATTTATTATTGAATCCAAAAGAGCACTACATTTCAGAAATGGAGACAATTATCAGATGAAATAAAACATAAAAGCATAATTTAGAACAAACACTTTCAGATTTAATGACTCAATTAAATTTCTCCCTACCTTTGCAGTTCTACCCAAAGCTTCTTCCTAACTTGCAAAGCTTTTTTTAGAAATTGGAACCCTTTACAAATGAGAAGAGAATCAGAATAAAAGGAAATGGAAGCAACCCTAAAACTGATGTGTTGATGACATTTGGAAAATTCTTTCCCATTGATTCACCAAATGAAAAGAATATATCATCTCTCTTCAACAAACATAATTTGCCTCTAAAATCTACCTTTGCCTCAAGTTGTTGAGTGACAGAAAAAATCACCATGTGGAGAATCTCCAATTTACTAACAG
Organism: Sequoia sempervirens; assembly: GCA_007258455.2. Taxonomy (NCBI): domain Eukaryota; kingdom Viridiplantae; phylum Streptophyta; class Pinopsida; order Cupressales; family Cupressaceae; genus Sequoia; species Sequoia sempervirens. The sequence continues at coordinate 40,762 of VDFB02103085.1, forward strand.
CTGAAATATAATATCTCCCTATGAAAATCCTATTTTTCTATTCTTTATATGTTGTAGGTGCACTTTAATACTTTAATGTCTAGAACATAAAACATTCACATATAAAGTGAATATTAAATTCACTTCACCAAATTCCTTCCATGCACTTTCACATGTGTTTTACCAGACAAATAAAACTTCACTGAATGTTTTATTCTCTTTCTCAAATGACCCCTATGTCATTTTTTTTTGCAACTCATTTTTACCTTGAAGGCCCTCAGGAAAAAAATATTCTCGTGCCTTTACCTGACAATTAAAATATTTTCGTCTGAAAAGTAAAACTTACATCACCACTTATCCAGAAAATATTTTATTTTTCCTCAAAGTTAACTTTAAACAATTTATTAAAAATTCACTGGGCCCACATTGGCCTCTCATCTCAATACATTCTTGTTGATCCCGTGAGAATTAAACAACAGGGATTTCACTCCTGTGAGACAACAAGGAGTGGTGGAGATTTACCCACATCTCCATCGTTCACCATGGTTTTAGGTTTAAAACAATATAAAACATTTAAAAGCAAATGAGAGCTTTTAAAATATATCGAGAAAAACTATACAAATCCTTCCATTTCTTTACTCTTTACTTTAATTTACCTGGGCCCACGTACGTGGAGTTTTCCCTCACATGCAACATTTAATTCTAAATTTTTTTCTTTTATTTTCACCGAGCTCCCTTTATCTCTACCTGTGCATTGCAAATGCCTTGGGCTCCACCTTATATAACTTCCTTTACCATTTAAAACAATGGCTTTTAATACTTCATCTGGCTCTTTAATTTCAATATTACTCGAGCCTCTTAAAAACTCACGGGACCATATGCCACGCATCACAATTCTTCCATCTCGAGGGTTTTAAAGATCATGCACCTTATTTGGATGATCTGGTGGGGAACAACCATGATTTGGTTGGATTCAACTTGCAATCTCCTTCATTGATTCATTTTCTTCACTCTTTTCCCTAGTTTCTCCATCTTTGGTGTTTGTTCAACTACTTGTGCTTTGCAAGACAATGCCGGCAGCTTCATTCCATCGAGCATACAAAAAATCATTTCTTCCAACACTTTTTGATGTGTTTGCAGTGTAGGCACAAGTCCCTTTTCCTTTCTTCCATTGATCAAACTCCAATCTGCCATTTTAGAACAGAAGTTTCCATCTCCATTCCTTCATTGCATTTACTTGAAAGTGTTTTGAAGCCATTCATGAATGGTGTGCAGCTCATAGAAACAATTCCCTCTTCCTTTGGCATTTATTTGACAACCTTTTTAAAGATTTTTCAACAAAAAACCATTATGTGTGTTGGCTTGAGATTTCTGAGGTTTCTTTTTTAAACACTTACATTTTGAGCATATACTACAATACGTTGCAGGAGGCTCCTTCTATATGCTTTGATGGATGCCCATTGCATTTTCTTGAGGGTTTTAAAAGCTTTTCAATGGTACATGTTGCATTGGCTACATGCCCCTCTTCCACTGGAATACTTGAAAGCTTTAAGGCATTTCAACGCATCTAGTAGCACCCTCCTAATTGCATGGCCCTCTATTTAATTTTTGAAGATTTTCATCAAATCTATTTTGTGCCAATGTGTGCTCTCTCATCTTCTTTGCCTCTGCTAAAAGTTTCTAAAGTCTTTTCAACTGGCATTTTTCATGTAGCCAGGCGTGGCATTCTCCATGCACTTGTTTGAATGTTTTTCAACAAACATACTTTGTGCTTACCCTGTAGGTTACCTTTGTTTAGAGTTTTTTCTAAAACACTTTATTAATTGTCCACTTGATGATGCGTTATATTTTGTCATGGAGCCCTTCTTTATGATAGCATTATATATACTCTCCATTTGTAGAGTACCTCTTCCAGCTTGTGAGGAGTTTTCAACAATTTTGTTTTTGTGTATTTGCCATTATTCATGGTGATCCATGCTCCATCATAGACTCAAGCTCTTTTGAAAGTGTTAAAGCTGCGCCCTAAGTTCCTCTTGCAGTCATAAAAGTTGACAGCATTCTTGCATCAACCTCCTCTATTCTCAATGCTTTGGTGGATTCATATACCCATCTTCATGCGCTAGTTTTATTATGCAGGAAGTTGAAATAATGCTCTCTTTTAGAAATATCTCCACTAGGAGTGATGGCTTTTACTTAATCCCCTTTACAATGCTAAATGGACACATCAGCTATCACCAATGGTTCTTATTGAAATTGCATAGATTCTTCTCCACCATAGGAGTCATGTTCAATCTTCCTCTGTAAGGACCTTTACAAACTCACTGAGCACATATTCATGAAAGGTACAATTGAAAAATAGAAACTTGATGAGCAATGCTACTAGAGAATGCCTGAAATTTCCCTCCTTTTCAAATGCAACACCGTTGAATACTCCAATCAGGTATGAGTGAGCCAAATCCTCAAATGGGCCAACTCCCATAATCCTTACCAACTGCCGCCTCCACTAGAAAAGCGACCATTATCATTGTCGAAGCTATTTATGGGTCATGTGTAAATAATTTTGTTTATTGTTTCTATCATCTCTACATATGGTCTAATGAGGCAGTATAGGAATCACCAAATTAGCACATCCACAACTCAACTATTAACTTTTATCTCCATATGTGAATACAACATTGAATGCATGTTTAGCTATTTCATCTTCATGTGTAGCTACAAAAGGCCTTTCCTTTACTTGCTCAACCTTTTATGATTGACAACCATTGTGTCAATGTAAACATCTGAAACTTGTTCATTCACAATTGAACAATGGCTTTGGTTTTCTTTTTACCAATGCATTCATAATTAAAAGAAAACATTTCAACTTCACGAATGTGTAAAGCATGTCGGGCCCCAAGTGGGCCCAGCTAAAAAAAATTCATTTTCAAAGAACTTTGATGCTCAAATTGATCAGACACAGCCTCTGAATGTATCTAGATTGAAAACATGAAATGGGTTTCCACCAAAACTTGCTTTCTGGCTCATTTGGAAAATGGTGAAAAATGGCCAAGTGGGGTCTAGAATCGGCCTGGGAAACTGGTCAAACGACCTCATGAAGTCACAAAAAACTTGCAGGAATCTAGCTATTGGTCCAAAGAATTTAACGCAACAAACAACTCGGAGAAAGGAGTCACGAGGTAAAAGATATTAACTGTCAAAGTTGGTTACTCAAACTTTTTGCAACAGCTTGTTCAGAACCAATTAAAAGTCACGAAACCACCTCATTGAAAAAATAGCAAATTAACTCCTAGCGAGCTTCCACTGAACACAATAGATCATCTTAGTGCAGTGAAAACGTGTGCAAGAGGGTTTTCCTTGAATCATCATCCATCAAAAGATATTGAAGGTCGAAGTTGACCTCTTATAAAGGTTTATAGAAATGTAGGTGCAAAACTAAAGAAATTGCATTTGGTTTTGACCTAGAAAAAATAGAAAATCACCTGATGAAGCTCAAAAACATGACATGTGAGGTCATATTGGTATGGATAATGTAAAACAACAATTGGTTTGACTTGACAGTCATCTGGTTGCAAAATACAAGCTCAAACGGGAGGCTACTTTGCAGAAACGAAGGTTTACAAACAAAATAGTGCCAAAACCCTCCAGCTTCGCTTTTCGAAACCTTGAAAATAATCATTGTGGGAAGCTAAAAATTGACATGCATACTCACATAGGACACATGAGTGAGTTTGCAAATGGATTTTGCATGAAAATCAATAGGCATCAAATTATGACTTTCCAAAGTAGTTGATTTAGGCAGATTCTTCAAGTGCACTGCTAAAAGTGTAGAGGAAATTTTTTGAAATGGGCATCTCAAATTTGCAATATTTGAGAGTGCCAACATGGCCTTTCCAAAAGATAATACCTCCACATTTGTAAGGCATGAACTATGGCCACTAACTCTAAATCATGAGGTGCGCAGTTCACTTCGTGTTGCTTGAGCTTCCTTGATTCATATGCTACCACTTATCTGTCTTGCATTAATACTGCTCCCAATCCCTGTCCTGAAGCATATGTGATTACTATGAATCTCCCATTAGGATCAATGATTGTCAACACTAGTGTTTTCGTTAGCCTCTCCTTCACGAGTAGGAGTTCCTGCTCACATTTCTCGGTCCATTCAAACTATGTTCCTTTCCTTTGGAGAGAGGTAATAGGAGATGCAATCTAGGAGAACCCTTGCACAAACTTCCTATAGTATCCTATGATGTCCATGAAGCTATGTACTTATGACACATTCTGAGGCATTGACCATTCCACGATTGCCTTGATCTTCTCAGGGTCTATGGAAAATCCTTCAGCTGAAATAATATGGCCCAAATAGTGCACTATGTCTTGATAGAATGAACACTTGGATAACTTCCCAAAGACTTTCATTTCTCCCAGTTGCTGAAAAAATTTCCTCAAATTTCTATCATGCTCTTTGAAAATCTTTGAATAGACTAGAATTTTGTCAATGAAAATAAAAATGAAATCATTCAGGTGTGCCCAATCTCTAAATACACTATTCATGAGGTTCATAAAGGCTACCACATTAATCAAACCAAAAGGTACCACTCTGAACTTGTAATGTCCATATTGATTTCTAAATGTAGTCTTCGGAATATCTTCTTCCTTAATTCTTAATTGATTGTACCTTGACCTAAGATCTATCGTGAAGAACACCATCACTCCCTTCATTTGGTCAAATAGTTCATCAATCCTCAGGAGTTGATACCAGTTGTTGATGGTGACCTTGTTCAACATCTGGTAATCTATACATAGACGCAAAGTTCCATCCTTCTTTTTCACAAAAATAATTGGCGCTCCTCAAGGAGACATACTAGTTCTTATGAGTTCTTTATCTAGAAATTCCATTAACTGGGCCAAGGTTCAACTCATAGAGTTCTGTAGTGGTCATCTAATAAAGTGCCTTGGATTGAGGATCAACTCCTAGAAGTAGGTCGATAGAAAAATCAAATTCCTGCTTCTGAGGCAACTCCATAAGTTCATCAGGGAATACATTTTGGAACTCCTTAAGAATACAAAAATCATCTAAATATGACTCCTTGCTATCAGGATTACTAACATACACTACATAAATTACACACCCCTTTCGGCAAGCCTTTTTGAGCTGCATCGTAGAAATATATCTAAGCACTAAGGTCTTTGCATTCCACAAACCTCAACTGGGTTTCCATAATCATCTAGACAGATGACCACCTTATCCTCACAGTTCATTATAGCCTTATGCTCAATTAACCAATTTATTCCCAAAATTACATCATACGAGCCTAAGGGTGCCACATACAAGTTGACCTGAGTTTGAATGGTTGGAAGCTCTAGTTCACTGCAAAAGAGACATGTATCTACCCTCCGCTCTACTCAATTACCATACTAGACTATCCATGAATTTTCCATGTATCCAAGTCCAATAGGTATCTTGGATATTATTCTAGGGTCTATAAAACATTCAGTAGCTCTAGTATCAATTAATATAGAAATAGATTGGCCATAGAGCTTACCCATTAGCTGAATTAGCAAAGCCTGATACTCTGCTTGTCTATTATCCACTGTAATGTGGATCTAGTGATTTTGTTGATAGCTTCCTTCCTTGTGTGACTTCAATCGTCGAGGATAATTCAAGGCACAATGGTTACCTCCAAAAGTATAACATCCATATTGAGGCCCTTTGTGACCTCCTGGATTGTCCTCTCTAAATCCCTTCTACTTATGCTCATCTTTTCCCTTGCCTTTGTTTGCTTTCTTGTTCTTTCCACCATTACCATCTTCACCCTTCTCTTGTGATTCACTTCCCCTCTTGATACTGTGGATCTAATGGCTCTTGGATTTTTGGAATACTTCATTCATTGTTTGAGGTTCATACATATTCACCTCAACTCCTATGTGAGGTCTGAGTCCCATTATAATTTTTTGGATACGAAACCATTCATCTCCCTAATATTGGGCCACATATTTCAACAAGCTAGTGAACTTTTCCCAATACTGAATCAGATTCATATTTCCTTGGGTTAAGTTCTAAAACTTTGTCACTTTCTTATCAAAGAAGATCTATAGTAACCATCTCTTCCTAAAGGCTTGTAGGAAGAGTTCCCATGTGATCTCAGTAGGCTGAAGATTTCATTCTAGCTTCTCATTATCCCACCAAGTCGTTGCTACACTTGAGAGTTGATACGTAGCCCATTTCGCCTTAGTCTTTTCAGAAAGGTTATAGAGCCCAAAGTATTTTTTCATTTCTATAATCCAAGCCTCAGCTCCAACTCCAATAGCCTTACCATCAAACTTGGAGAGTTCTACACTGTTGATGTCTTTCCCAAGCTCTTCCTCAATTTGTCCTTGTGGACCTGCCCCTGGACCATTGTCTCCTTGATTTCCTTTTGCATTCCTATGGTCCCAGTCCTCACATGCCACTCATACTTCTTGCTCTATATGATCCATGCAAGAATCTTATCAATTTAGAAGCTCTAGAATTTGCTCGAGTCTCTTGTTAGGTTTGTTATCAGAACCACTACCATCCTATCTTTTATGGTGGTCACCATGATGTCTCACACTTATCTTGTAATATGGTCACGTTTATCACATCTCAACACAAGGTTCTACGAATAAATGTTCTTTTCCTACATCATATAATTTCCATATGCATACATCCTTCAACATAGAAGACATACACATTCATGCATAATACACACATTTTAGAGTCTCTCATTAAACACACCAAAAAATATCATTTGATTTTATTTATATTTAAGGTGAGTCAATAGACCCTTATTTACAATAGGCTTCTTTGTTACATCATTCTGATTTCTTGGTATCAGAAAGAGGACATTCCTTTAGGTCATCATCTGAGTTTACTTCAAACTTTTATAGAAGAGGATGGTTGAGCTTGTAGGCTCTCCTTTTCCTCTTTAGTCAACAAGGGTGCATTAAGTCCACACCCTAGAGGCCAATCCCAAATTGCAGAAAGCTTTTTGATCTTAGGTGTTTGATTCTCCTCAATCTTCAAGCCTCTCTCTAGCTTGATTCATGCAAGAGCCTCAACTAGAGTTTCGTCATTGGAAATTTCTTATTGAACCTTCATCTTGGAATTTTCTTCCTTTAGATCATTCTTACGTGAGGTTTTAATAATTTTCCCTTTCCTTCATCCTACCTTTGACCTTCTCATTCTTGCATTCAATTCAGTTTCATTCAATTCTCAAGACTTCCAAATTTTGGGTCAATGGTCAACTACCATAGTCAACTATGGTAGACTCAAAGGCCTAGAGTTGAACCCTAAGCATTGATACCAAATGTAATAACCCATTCGAAATTATTACTTAATTAATATTATTTTAAATGAAACATGAATAAATCCAAATTGAAAAGACATAACTAGTGGCTAAATTCAATCATACCTACACATGTCCATTTAAAATGAGTCAAAGATTCATATATTCACTTCAAAAGTCAAATTACAATATTAGGTTGGACTTGGCTCCTAAGGCCACAAAGTCATCACATTGTACACTTTTCATCAAGTACATGAATGAATTACAAGTTACATCATAGAGCATAATAGTCTTGTGAACAACTAAGGTTCTTCTTTGACGCTCGCCTCCACTAATGGATGAGAACATGTTTAAGCAATTTACTACCCAACCATAAAGCTTATGCTTCCCCGGTATTCTTTTGACTTGAAGAATGCCCAACCCCACACAAAAATTTTAGCAAGAGAAAAATATCCAAGGTGGAATCTGGCGCATGCCCATACATCAACATGCAATTTCTATGTATAAGTTAGAAAAGAAAATGTAATATCTATGCTAGGAATGGCTGAGAGTGAAATCACATAGTTCATACATACATAATGAACTATATTGCTTGGCCAAGTATAATAAATGTGTTGCAATAACAACAAACAATAGGTTATGGTAAAGCAAACCTATACTCTCTGAACTCCATTTTTACACCCATCCTAGAAGGTAACCTTCTACTATACATATCATAACAACTATTTACCCTCTACCAAAATCTACCTAATAGTTTCTCTAGTCAACTAAGGTATCACTATTCTGTTCAAGTATTTAAAATATTCTTTCACAAATTTCTTCAAAAGAAGAATCATAATACTAATTTACTTTCTAACCAAAAATTAGATTTATGATTCATAGAGTAATTCAACATACAATTATATCTTCCTTATGACTATTTTCTATTCCTCATCATAGCATTTTCCTTTTAAAAATGTACTAAAAAAAGAAGGTATGTCACAAGTATGTGTATGTACATAGACGAAGTCTATGTGCATACACATATATGTGCCTACTAATTTTAAAGTTTGTGCATACATTATGAAATAATCATTAATTTAGATTGTAATCTTAAAATAGTATTCCATTTGATGTTTCTATGTTAAAAATAAAGAATTCAAAACAAGTCTATGCTAATAGTTGCACACATATTGATATTGCATTGTTACAACTATGATACTCTATCATTGTTGTTTTCATAAGAACATTCATCTTTTGAATAAAACAAGTACGATTTCCTACTAAACAGTCATAAAACAAGTTGTTTACATATGAAAATTTATTGTTGAAGTAAAACAAGTATTTTTTCCTACTAAATAGTTACAAAGAAAGCTATTTTCAGCTATAAAGATAGATTTTTAACAAAACAAAGTTTTTTCCAAAAAAATATCCACTGTTTACATCAACACAATACTGTTTCAAACTAAATAATTACATTTAAAGACAAATAATGTCATTTACTCTATTGGTTGATCTCAAGCTGCTTACATGCTATAGGATCACTTTACATGAATTTTTTCTCTACTTAACAATAGAATGGGTTTTCCACTATGATCTAAAAATAAACAATCAAATAGCCCGGTTTCATACATAAGGACAAAATGTTTATTATTCAAATTCTTGAACACTTTCATCACTAAAAATTCAATAAGAAATTAAATAGCATAAAGAAAAATATGTTTGACATGCTTCTCAATGAGATACTTGAGAAAATATTTCAGTCATAGAGAGCATAAAAGCTTCAGGTTCAACAATACTCATGCCTTTTGAAGATGCAACAAAACAAGCTATGATTGCTCTAGATCGGCCAAATCTCAATGGTTGGGTGTCTTCTTTCTAAGCATCAAAGATATAATGAAATCACCCATGAGGGCTCACTATTTTAAACCATGCATGCAACATTATTAAACATGCATAATTTCATGTAAACTTTACACATTCAGGGGTCATCCCATCGACATTAAGTTCGAACCAAGCAAGGCTTGGTGTTTCTCTAATTAATAAATATTTCCATCGTTCCTACAAAATGGGGTTAGCTTCCCATTAAAAGATAATATACATATATGTGAAGCTCTAATATTTTTTGTTCAATCCATATTACAAGTCAACCCATCAATACTAAGCATAAGAAACAATACAATTAAAATGCAGAGAATTCATACCCTTCCCATAGGATCAAAATCAATCCTTCTCAAGGAATATATTTACAAACACACAGTAAATCAAAATAAACTCTAATAGCCCACAAAGGCTAATCTTTAACATTAAATATAAGGATGAAGACCAAGCTAGTGGAGGATCTTGAGCCTCAATTTGGCCCTATACAATAGCCACAGAGCCTCTAAGTTATTTCATTTTTCCCTACTGTGTAGGCCACAAGCCATGCGCCCTTTGTGAGGTGATAATAGATACTATATACATATATACATTCGGCTTCAAGATGATTAACATATAGAACAATGACCTCATTCCTATGATGCCATGATAACATTCGATTGAAATGAAGGAAAAACTTTATTGCATGATTCAATATTAGCAGTAAAGCTATGTCTATGCAAAAATAATGGGATCAAATTACCTCCAATCGAACTCTGATGCTTTTCTCCTTAAAGTTTTCTAGTCTCAAGTTCATCCCTGCTTTTTCCTTTAAATTTCCCAAGTTGCTTTCTTCTCCTCTTCTTTTTCACCCACGTTCCTTCAAAGAAAAATGGAAACAACACTACTTTTCTTGCATGCTTTCTAGGGTGATAGTGTTATGGCCATGCCACCGGCCTCTAAATTAGAAAATCTTCTTTATGATTTTGTAGGCCACATCCATCATAGATTTTCCTTATGATTTTACATTGATTTCCCCAGTCTGATTCATAATGTATGGGTTATCGACTTTGAATTTAATATGAATTTGAATATATGTATGTATTTACGTATGTTTATGTATGTATATATATGTAATATATATATACATACTGTAAGTGGAAGAATGGGATAAACACTCTAAGCATGCTTCTACACTTCTAAATAGGACATTGCATCTAAGATTCAAAGAAATTAAACTAATTTAAACTATAAATCTTTAGAAATTTATCCTATTGCTCTCTAACTCTAAAGGATCTCTCTAATTTACTTTGCTCTCAGATTTAGAAGCTAATTAAACTGTTGAAATGACATTTATAGAATGAGAAATGAACTAATTCTATTTCCTATGTGATTAAATATGCAAATCTATTGTAATGGCAGCCATGACTGCAAATGTTGGATGCTTGATTGCTGTTTGATGGATGTTGGATGAATGCTTGATTGCTTGAATGCTTGGATGCTTGAATGTTTGGAAAACTTGCAGAGTAAGATTACACAAATTGGGATCCATTTCCTGTAGCCAAGGAGCTGTATTTATAGCTTTCACAGCAGCACATTTGCACAGGGATACGGGATAAGGGGCTGTGATTCAATCTGGAGAATTGAATGGCCTGGGATGAGAAGATGGAGCTGATCATGGAGGATTGTTCCTCCCCATGAAAACACCAGGCAAGAAGAGAGGGAGGATTGATGGAAGAAGATTGAGAGGACTTCCTGCAAGTTTTTCCCCGAAGCTCTTCTCGTGAATGGAAGTTGCATTAATTAGATTTTAAAAAATCTAATTTTATTGGTGAGTGAATAGTGTAAATAATTTATGCATAAAATTAAATATTTTTGATTTATTTAATTTTAGCAAAAGAGGAATAAATAATTTAATAAATCAAACTATAGGGTTTTTTTATTAAAATAAAAGGAAAATGATAATTAAATAAAAGATTCTTAAAATATCTTTATTTAATTAAGAAGAAATGTGATGAGGTAATTAAATAACACAAATTATTGAAGCTGTGTATTTAATTTAAGATAAAATTAATAGATAAAGTATAGAAGAAATATTAATGATAATAATTAAATAAAACAAAGTATTTAATTTTGTTTATTTAATTAAGAGAGAAAATAATATGATAAAAATGATAATTAATTAAATAAAACAAAGTTTTTAATTTTGTTTATTTAATTAAGAGAGAAAATAATATGATAAAGTAGAAGAATTGATAATGAACTTAATATAAATAAATATTTCTATTTATTTATTAAGTAGATGAATTTAAGATTAATTAATCAAATAAGTCGTACTTAATTAATTAGATTCTCCAGACCATTTTTAGGTGTCTACATTTTGCCCCTCTTTGAAGTGATGGGTTTACTCATTGCTTCAAAGAATGATTTTGCCTCAGCTGCCAGTATTGATGAAAAGTTTGAAATATGCCCCAGATTTGCCCCAGGTGTTGGATTTTGGAATTATAGCGATATATGCCCCCACGGGAGATAAATTGATAAATTTTGGATTTTTATGATTTTTTCAAAAAAAATTGATTTGATGATGTATTGGTGAAGAAACAATTTATCTCCTGACAGAATTGTCCAAAAATGCCCCTGTGATAGATAAGAATTAATTCCTCAGAGGGAAAAATAAATAAATCCCCTGAAAATCCCACAAAAATAACCTATAAATGCTCAAAAGGTCATTTTCAAAAGTCATTTGTGCATTTGACTTTGACAATCTTGTGAATAAATATGATGACTTGATGATGTATTGGTGAAGAAACAATTTATCTCCCAATAGAATTGTCCAAAAATGCCCCTGCGATAGATAAGAATTAATTCCTCAGAGGGAAAAATAAATAAATCCCCTGAAAATCCCACAAAAATAACCTATAAATGCTCAAAAGGTCATTTTCAAAAGTCATTTGTGCATTTGACTTTGACAATCTTGTGATAGAGACCCTCAGAGTGCTAGAGCTTCAGGATGTCGATCCCTTTCCACACCCACCGACTCGAGCGTGTGCGACATCACCAGTGTCCGGCCGACTATGGACCTCCGGTATGTACCCCAAATTTTCCTTGTAATTTGCGCCCATACTTTTCATGTCCTTTTTGCACGTTTTTATCTTTTTAGCGCATGGCAGACGCGGTTTAGCACATTGCTGATCTGTTGTAGCGTGCCATAGTTTTAGCACGCCCGTCGAATTCTGTAGCGCGTTCATAGTTTAGTGTAGCACGTCATAGTTTTAGCGCACAGGGTTAAATCTGTAGCGCGTCCGTGGGATTTTATAGCGCGCCAGAATTTTTAGCGTGCTGGGTTGTTTTTGCTGCACGTCAATAGGATTTTGTAGCGCGCTAGATTTTTTAGTGCTCAAAGTTGAGTTTGTAGCGCTTCAATAAGTTTTTGTAGCGCTTGGAGGTATAGATTGATGAAAATTGTGCATTTTGATTTTTGTTGATTTGTTGTTCATTCCATCTATTTTAGTTTGATCTTGACTAAAATATATGGTAAATGATCTCATGATGAGCGAGATCTATTGATAATAATTACCCTCATGATAGGTGAGGAATAATTTAGAATGTCTGAAGGAATGAACCTGATTGATAGATGAAGGTTCCTTCTTGATAAATTGATTGTTTGATAGGTAAAGCACAATTTTTGAAAATTTGATGATCTCCTGATGTTTGATATTTTGATTAACATGTTTTGTTTGTATGATAACAGGAGTATTTAGATGTTATCCAGGTGCGAGAGCAGTTCCCTTGGCCTTTTGATATGATACCGCGACTTTCACCTGATGAGAGATAGCATATTACCGCTTGCGGTTTAGCGACATTACTGGATACGCCCCATATTAGACTTAATAGGGGTCTGTTGATAGCCTTAGCAGAGCGATGGCATAGTGACCACAACACCTTCCACTTACCTACTGGCGAGATGACTATGACGCTAGAGGATGTATGGCATATTCTTCGCATTCCTTTTGTTGGAGAGATTGTAGTGCATGATTCAGAGGAGGTTGGTGGGGTAGAGGCTATGCGGAGAGTCTTTCAGGATCCCCATGTTGTGGGAGAGTGGATTCCATGGGTAGAGATGCATGATTCATATGCTCCACTTCCTTCAGTTTTGGCCGGCTTTATTAGTGGATTCCTTTGTCCTAATAAGAGGTCAAAGGGTCTATCTCTCGGATGGGGTCGAGTTTTAGAGGGCATGGTGGTGCACAGGACGAGATACGCTTGGGGCATGTGCATGCTTGCTCAGCTCTATCATGATTTGCATTGGATCATGTACCTCGGCGGCAGCAGTTTATCGGCGGGAGCTACCCTTCTCCAGGTATGGGCATGGGAGCATATTGCCATTACACGTCCCGTGCCGGTATTAGAGAGACCAGCGACGAGACCCTATGTGTTTCATTATAGAGGCAGGCCTACCCAGCATATGATGGGTAAGCTAGATTATTGGAGGCAGATTATCGATGATGTGGAGATGGTGAACTGGCATTCATATTTAGACTGTGATGACTGGGATGATGATGATATTGAGTTGGGGTTCTTGGCTGATTCGATGTACTTGATCGGGAAGAGCCCCAGGATCTTGGAGCGATTCCTGTTTCGTCATGTGTACAGGTAGTATGGTATTGTGCAGTGCATGCCACAGGGAGTAGCGCATTACGGACATCGACAGATAGATGTCAGTGATTGGGGTCCTAGTCTGCCTTATGGGGAACTTGTTGAGGGTTATCGTGCTCTACAACCATCAGCATGGGATATGCGACAGGATATTGTTGAGGCACCTGTTACTCCTGAGTATGGACAGTTTCTGGCTTTGCACCCTCCTCCACATATTACTATTCCGGATGAGCCAGTACCAGCACCAGCACCAGCACCAGCACCAGCAGCACTAGCAGTAGGGGGTGGTCAGGTTGGTCAACGATGGGGGAGAGAGGAGGATGTAGATGTGGATGTGGAGAGCAGCTTGGAGACTGACAGTGATGAGAGCAGCGAGGATAGCAGTGATGGTAGCGGTGATGATGATGGTGGAGATGGGGGGAGACCGAGCGTAGCGGGTACTTCAGAGCCATCTTCTAGTGCGCCTCATAAGAGGCAAGTTGTTGCTTCCTCATCGGCAGATCGATAAGAGATTGCAGGTTTACAGGTGCAGGTTCAGACCTTACAGGGAGAGCTAGCACAGGTGTAGGGATTACTAGCACAGACATAGGCTCAGATGCAGGCACAGCTAGCTACTGCATAGACACAGATTACCTCTCTAATTGGTGAGAGAGATGGGGCTCTATAGGCAGCAGCGACCACACAGGCTCAGCTAGCAGGTGTACGAGCACAGTTGACCACTGCCCAGGCACAGATCACAGCCTTGACTGCAGAGCGAGACACTATCCGACGGGCAGCAGAGACAGCACAGGCTATTGCAGAGAGATTGCAGAGAGTGGCAGATGGGACCTCTATGGCAGATTACATGCGAGAGGCCATGCGAGCAGGCGTCGAGATTGAGTTTTACAGGAGCCATTACCATGAGCTTTTCCCCCCAGAGCAGAGAGTCAGTTATGCCCAGTCCCGCTCAGAGAGGACTCGTTCGAGGACAGTGAGCAGAGGTGTGACACAGCCTCTTCCGAGAGATCCGAGAGATCCTGGGACATCTGGTGGTGGTACTGATACTGGCGCGAGGCCTGCTCCTTCTGGTGGGAGCACCACTTGAGATCTTTTGTATACCTTTTTGAGAGATATATATAGCCATTTTTGACATGATGTTATTTTCATCCTTTTCTGACTTCAGTGTATACTTGACACTTGATGAGATATATATGTGCAGCGGTTCGATTGATCCATGATATGTTTTACATGATTTATGTGATGGATGCATTGATCTTATGATGTGTTCTACATGATTGATGTGATGGATGCATTTTAATTTCTATGTTTTTATGATGATTTATTTTACTAGTTTGTATGGATGCATAAATAATGATGTGATATGATATTGATGATGTATTTCTTTTCTTAATGAGATGAAAATGTATGATAGATAAAATGTGATGTAATGTATGATATACGAATGAAATGCAATGTATGATGTATCTAAATGTAAATGAATGATATACGAATGAAATGCAATGTATGATGAAAATGTATCGATGTATGAATAAAGTGTAATGATGTATGATGAAAATGTAATGATGTATGATGAAAATGTAATGTATAATAGATAAATGAGGTGTAAATGATAATGGATAAAATGTAGTATATAATGAAACGTGAATGAATGATGTATATGAAAAATGAGATGTAATGAAATGATATATATAATGAAATGTGAATGAATGATGTATATGAAAAATGAGATGTAATGAAATGATATATATAATGATGTAAGGATGAAATGTAATGTATGATGAATGATGTAAATGCAATGAAATATAAATGAATGATGTAAGGATGAAATTTAATGTATGATGAATGATGTAAATGCAATGATATATGATGTCCTCCATATGTATGCAATGAATGATGATTTTGCAACTATATGATAATGACGATGTGATGAGACGTAAATGCATGATGTAACATAACGTGTATATGATGTCACGAAATGAGATGTTTATTGTGAAATTTATGATGAGATGAAGAAATGATTTTATATGCATGCCATTTCAAAAATTGTATGTGTCAAGTATACTCGATCTGTAATAAGAAAAGATAACATTCTTTGCAAATGAACCCTTGTAACTTGTGCAACCAATACTCTGCAGATGTATTATTATGAATGTAATCTATGTTTACCATGCAAAACCTATTTTATTAATGCAAACCTAAGTGTCATTTCAACAATCTTTTTATTTTGCTTGGTATCATCACTGAGCCTTTAAAATGTTGAAAGCGCATACAAACATCAATGATATGAGATAGACCAATGATGACCTGAGTATTTCTTTCATGATTTTTGATATTGCAAGGGAACACAAGCATCATGGTATAAGATAGACCAATGATGACCTGAGCATTTATTGCGTAAAAAGACAAGAATTAATCATTTTCTTAAGTGAATTGGAATGTCATCCATGATACTTGGTAGAGCACTTCCCGTGACAATTCACAAAATAATAATGACTAACTCTCAAACAGAAAACAAAGAAAAGGTATCATTCTCCTTCCTTGCTTCTCTAGTTCAATACATCATTGAGTAGCTCTAAAGAAAGGATAAGCAAATGATAAAATAAAAAGCACAACAATTCAAATTCTACTTAATGTATTTTCAAATCATTATTCAGATAAGATCATCAGTGTTGAAATGTGTGTGCTGATGTTTGCATGATATTCCCAGATGTTTGACCAAATGATGTAACCTAAAGACCTATCCTAGGGGTCTCGGGGACTGATCAAAGATTAGTCTTGCCTACGTTATACACGCAGAGACCA
This sequence comes from Sequoia sempervirens, assembly GCA_007258455.2. NCBI lineage: Eukaryota > Viridiplantae > Streptophyta > Pinopsida > Cupressales > Cupressaceae > Sequoia > Sequoia sempervirens. The sequence goes on from VDFB02103085.1 coordinate 57,339, forward strand.
TGTAGTTCGACTGACACAGACTCCATTTTCTGACTGATGTAGACTCTATTTTCGCGTTTTTGATTTTCTGAATGTTTTTGCGTAAATTTTCTGATTTTTTGATGTTTTGGATTTTGATGGATTTTCTGATGTTTTTGGATTTTTTCAAGTATCATCACTTAGTGTTGTCATGTTTGACTGCCTTTTCATTTAAGCTGAAAGTCCATTGTACCAAATAACACTAGGATGTTGCCCACAAGCCAGGGTAAAACATGATATCCTTGCTATGACATGGATGATGATAGTGATTATCTCAAATGATAGATGGAAATGATTTGAAAGGAAGCAGTCATAACAAAACTGTACCTAATAGAGGGAAGAGTTGGTAAAAATCACAAGTAGCGCCTGTTTGCCAGGTTTTCATCACTTGTTTTTATTGTGTCCTTTTTCTTTTTCTTTTGTATTTTTTTTTTTAATTTTGTTTTTCCGTCATCATGACGCCTATTTGCTAGGTTTTCATCAAGACAACTTTATTGACCGTGCACTAGGTATCCTCAAGTGTAGAATCGCCTGAGATGAATGCTATTCATGGGTTCCTCCAACATGTTTCCTTCTGGTGTAGACAGTCGGTATGCTCCTGATCCATAGACTAATATAATGACATAAGGCCCTATCTAGTTAGGTTCAAACTTGCCCTTCTTTTCTCTGTCTACTTGATTTCTAGGGTTTTCCCATAGGACCAAGTCTGATATGGAAGACTGTAGGCTTAACCCTCTGATTATAGTTCCTAGACATCCTTTGTTGATAGGTTGTAAAATGATTGACAGCTTGTTGTCGACGTTCATCAAGTAGCTCTAATTCTTGAAGTCTAGAGATCCTATAGTCTTCATCTGAAATGAGTCCCTTTAGTGAAACTCGAAGGGATGGAATTTCTACCTTGATAGGTAATATTGCTTTTGATCCATAAACAAGAGCATATGGTGTAGCTCCTGTTGGTGTTCTGATGCTAGTCCTGTAAGCCCAAAGAGCAGGGTTAAGCTGGACATGCCAATCACGCCCTACCTCATTTACAGTCTTCTTGAGAATATTGAGGATTGTTTTATTTGAAGCTTCAGCCTGTCCATTACCTTCAGGGTAATACGGTGTTGAAAAGCGATGTTGAATGTGGAACTTTTCACACAGCTCTTGGACGTCTTGGTTCTTAAAAGGCCTGCCATTATCTATGATGATTGACTGGGGTATCCCATATCTACAAATGAGATAATTTAGTATGAAAGATGATATTTTCTTCCCAGTGATTGTGGTTAAGGGAACCACCTCCACCCATTTTGTAAAATATTATGTTGCTGTGATAATGAACTTGTGTCCATTAGATGAAGATGGGTTTATTTTCCCTACCAAGTCCAATCCCCACTGACAGAAAGGCCATGTAGTTGCAAATGGATGGAGCTCCTGTGCTGGTGCATGTATAAGGTTGCCATTAATTTGACATTTTTGGCATCTCTTAACAAACTGGTAAGATTCTTGCTCCATGTGTGGCTAGTAATACCATAAACGAAGGAGTTTCTTGGCTAAAGATAATCCACTTGAATGTGTACCACAAATTCCTTCATGGACCTCATGTAAAGCAGAAGCAGATTCGTTATGTTCTAAACAACATAAAAGAGTACCATCTAGGCCTCGAAGGTAAAGGGTGTCAGCAATAATGGTATGTTTTGCGGATTGGTGTATGAAGTTGCGCTTTTGGTTGGGAGAAAGATCTGGGGGTAAGATATTATCTTTTAGATAAGTATAAATGTCTCCATAAATGGAAGATGGAGTACTATCCAAAAGGCTTATGGTTTGGGATTTGGGATTTGCGTATGCAGGGTTTGACACTTGTTCCACAATAAATCGATAACGATCTTGTGTTTCAGGCATTTGTAGAAGAGATGCTATTGTGGCCATGGCATCTCCTAATTTATTCTCTGATCTTGGTATCTGCTCAAATTTGATATCTATGAAGTATTTCTTTAGATCATCTACTAGTCTTTTGTATAAAATCAATGTGTCATCCTTGGTTTGGTAATCATTGTTGACTTGATAGATGATTAACTGAGAGTCTCCATATACCTGTAGTTCTGTGATTTTCCAGTCAATAGCCACTTTAATTCCAAGGATCAAAGCTTCATATTCTGCCACATTGTTAGTGCAATGGAAGGTAAGCCTGTAAGATCATGGAATTGTGTGCCCAAGAGGTGTGACAAATAAAATTCCTGCCCCTGATCCATGTTGTGTAGGATCCATCAAAGTAGAGTTGCCATGGTTGTGTTGTAACATTGAGGATATTCACATCAGGAAATTCCATGGTCATAGGATGACTGTCTGACAATGGAGCTTCGCCATTGGTCAGTACGACTCTTTGTTCCTTTGATAGCTCGCCTTCAACATAATCGAATGTGAAACTCATCCAGGGAGCTACTAACTCACCTTTGCCAACCTTCCCAAGTAAAGCTGCTTTGCTCGTGAAATACTCTGAGGGGATCAATTTTGCAACGTAGCTTGACAAAGGTGAGGGTTATAGTGTCGCAAGTAATTTTTGTGTTGCAAATACTAACAAGTAAGCATGATTTTTCAAATGAAAGTAGCTTACTTCATGTCCATTGCTGAGTGTCCTCACGAGCAGGGGTATATTGTTTGCCTCTTCCCTTCTATCTTCTTGCAAGGCAAGGTTCTAAAGAGATATCCGTTGTTGCAATATATAGTAGCACAATGGCTTGTCTCTCACCGGTGGCACCAAGATTTCAGGAAGTCATCAAATAATGCTTGATTTGATTGAAAGTAATTTCACAATCGTTTCATCCCATTTAAAAGCATTACATTTTTATGCAAAAGATGGTTGGAAATGGATGACAATCGACTGCTAGTTGAGAGGGCGAATCTTCAGGACTCCGTAGTCGGCCTTGTAGAGATCTTAATGTACTGATATTCTTAGGAGGTGGCATTTCCATAATGGCTTTAACTTTTGCTGGATCTACTTCAATTCCTTTTGTAGAAACTATGTATCCAAGGAGTTTTGCTGATGTTACTCCAAAGGAACATTTCTTAGGATTTAATCTGACTTTGAATTTCTCCAACCCGCCAAATATTTCGGCGCATTCTACGTCCCTCGGTGTAAGATTTGCCAGATGTCAGCCCACATAGTCCTCCAAGGAAGGTGTGCATCATATCATGGAAGATTGCTGTCATAGTCACGCTGGTACAGCGCCAAAAAGATAAAAACGCGGCAAAAAAGGACATGAAAAGCACGCAGCCGCGAAACCACGGCGAAAATTTTGGGGTACATACCGGTCCATAGCTCACGCTACGTTCCACTCCAGCCCGCCCGTGGAAAGTGGATCGGCATCCCCGGGGCTCTAGCACCCGGAGGGTCTCTATCACAAGTATTATGTCAAAGTCAAATGCAATGTTCTGACTTTGAAATGACCTTGAGCATTTATAAAGCTTATTTGTGGGATTTCGTGGACGTATTTATTTTTCCCTCGAGGGAATTAATTCTTATCTATCACAGGGGCATTTTTGGACAATTCTGTCGGGAGATAAATTGTTTATTCACCAATACATCATCAAATCATCATAAAAATTCAATTTTTTTGAAAAAATCATAAAAATCCAAAATTTATCAATTTATCTCCCGTGGGGGCATATATCGCTATCATTCCAAAATCCAACACCTGGGTCAAATCAGGGGCATATTTTAAACTTTTCGTCAATACTGGCAGCTGAGGCAAAATCATTCTTTGAAGCAATGAGTAAACCCATCACTTCAAAGAGGGGCAAAATGTAGACACCTAAAAATGGTCTGGAGAATCTAATTAATTAAATACGACTTATTTGATTAATTAATCTTAAATTCATCTACTTAGTAAATAAATAGAAATATTTATTTATATTAAGTTCATTATCAATTCTTCTACTTTATCATATTATTTTCTCTCTTAATTAAATAAACAAAATTAAAAACTTTGTTTTATTTAATTAATTATCATTTTTATTATATTATTTTCTCTCTTAATTAAATAAAGAAAATTAAATACTTTGTTTTATTTAATTATTATCATTAATATTTCTTCTATACTTTATCTATTAATTCCATCTTAAATTAAATACACAGCTTCAATAATTTGTGTTATTTAATTACCTCATCACATTTCTTCTTACTTTAAATAAAGATATTTTAAGAATCTTTATTTAATTATCATTTTCCTCTTATTTTATTTTAATATAAATTATTATTATTCCTCTTTTGTTAAAATTAAATAAATCAAAAATATTTAATTTTATGCATAAATCATTTACACTATTCACTCACCAATTTTAAAATCTAATTAATGCAACTTCCATTCACGAGAGAGCTTCGGGGACAAACTTGCAGGAAGTCCTCTCAATCTTCTTCCATCAATCCTCCCTCTCTTCTTGCCTGGTGTTTTCATGGGGAGGAACAATCCTCCATGATCAGCTCCATCTTCTCATCCTAGGCCATTCAATTCTCCAGATTGGACCACAGCCCCTTATCCCGTATCCCTGTGCAAATGTGCTGCCGTGAAAGCTATAAATACAACTCCTTGGCTACAGAAAATGGATCCCAATTTATGTAATCTTACTCTGCAGGTTTTCCAAGCATTCAAGCATCCAAGCATTCAAGCATTCAAGCATTCATCCAGCATCCATCAAGCAACAATCAAGCATCCAGCATTTGTAGTCATGACTGCCATTACAATAGATTTGCATATTTAATCACATAGGAAATAGAATTAGTTCATTTCTCATTCTCTAAATGTTATTTCAACAGTTTAATTAGCTTCTAAATCTGAGAGCAAAGTAAATTAGAGAGATCCTTTAGAGTTAGAGAGCAATAGGATAAATTAAGATTTCTAGCTTATCATGGATTAATTTTTATATTTAGCTAATTAATATAAGATTTTTTTAGCGCTACAAAATCAACTTCAAGCACTAAAAAAATCTGGCACGCTACAAAATCTTATTGACGCGCTGCAAAAACAACTCAGCGCGCTAAAAAGTCTGGCGCGCTATAAAATCCCACGGACGGGCTACAGATTTGACCCTGCGCACTAAAACTATGACGCGCTACACTAAACTATGAACGCGCTACAAAATTCGACGGGTGCGCTAAAACTATGGCGCGCTACAACAAATCAACAACACGCTAAACCGCATCTTTCGTGCGCTAAAAAGATAAAAACGTGCAAAAAGGACATGAAAAGTATGGGCACAAATTATGAGGAAAATTTGGGGTACATACCGGAGGTCCATAGTCGGCCGGACGCTGGTGATGTCGCACACGCTCGAGTCGGTGGGTGTGGAAAGGGATTGGCATCCTGAAGCTCTAGCACTCTGAGGGTCTCTATCACAAGATTGTCAAAGTCAAATGCATAAATGACTTTTGAAAATTACCTTTTGAGCATTTATAGGTTATTTTTGTGGGATTTTCAGGGGATTTATTTATTTTTCCCTCTGAGGAATTAATTCTTATCTATCACAGGGGCATTTTTGGACAATTCTGTTGGGAGATAAATTGTTTCTTCACCAATAAACACCAGGCAAGAAGAGAGGGAGGATTGATGGAAGAAGATTGAGAGGACTTCCTGCAAGTTTGTCCTCGAAGCTCTTCCCGTGAATGGAAGTTGCATTAATTAGATTTAAAAAAATCTAATTTTATTGGTGAGTGAATAGTGTAAATGATTTATGCATAAAATTAAATATTTTTGATTTATTTAATTTTAGCAAAAAAGGAATAAATATTTTAATAAATCAAACTATAGGGTTTGTTTATTAAATTAAAATAAAAAGGAAAATAATAATTAAATAAAAGATTCTTAAAATATCTTTATTTAATTAAGAAGAAATGTAGATGAGGTAATTAAATAACACAAATTATTGAAGCTATATTTAATTTAAGATGAATTAATGGATGTTATAGAAGAAATAATACGATAATAATTAAATAAATCAAAGCATTTAATTTTGTTTATTTAATTAAGAGAGAAATAATATGATAAAAATAGAAGAATTAATAATGAACTTAATATAAATAAAATATTTCTATTTATTTATTAAGTAGATGATTCTAAGATTAATTTTAATCAAATAAGTCTTATTTAATTAATTAGATTCTCCTGCATTCATTTTGAAAAGTCTATTAATATTGTACATATATGTATATATATATACATACATATATATTATTGTTATAATATATATTACGCCATATATATATATATATATATATATATATATATATATATATATATATATATATATATATATGCATTTCAATGATTTCATTCACATTTTCATGTATTTGAAGAATGTATATATATATATATGTATGTATGTATGTATGCGTTCAATTTACATACATGTATATTAAATTTTCATTTTGAGCATCTCTCTATATATATTTCTACACTAGAGAAAAGAATTTTCTTTACAATGCTCGCTTTCATTTCCTTCAAATCACAAAGGTTGAATAAACAATTTAATCTAAAAACCATTCATTTTCAAGCACTGAAACAATTCAAATTAGGAAAATTGTGTTCTCTTAAATATGCAAATCAATCAAATGTAAGTAATCATGTCATTTGTAGTGTGTGCACCCGAATTCCAACTGGCTTACCATTTGATTTAGCCAAACAATCCTACTTCAATCGTGTTCTCATCCTTCAACCTCTGACCCTACAACTGCACACACTTGCAATTGCAAATTGATTAGTAATGTTCTATTCTTGATAATATATAAAATAATTTTCAAAAGTTTGCAAAGTCAGCATCATTTAACTTCTTTCATTCAATTTTTGAATATTCTAGAATCTCCATTTAATATTCAATTGAATTTCTTCAATAATTTGATTTATCGTATTATGATTTAAATATGCAATAAAATAGGTATGAAAGATCCTATGGGCTCAACCACCCCCTTGATATTTTCCATTCTATACCATCCACATTGGTACACTTGGACCCCTTTGAGTGTCTACTTTAGTGTGAGTTTGAAGCAAGTTCCTCCTCTCACTAAAGTGGGGGCTAAATGTACTAAATAAAAAAGTATCCCTTTTTATTAATTAATTTGAGAATTATTAATACTAAACTAAGCCTAATGTTACCTTGATTTAGTTTTGTAATGTGTTGTATACATTCACATTAAGTTTAGGGCCCTTTTAAACTAAATGGACTTAATTGTGCCTTATTTAAGGTGTTTTAAAGTGTATCCTTACACTTTCACACTAATCTATGGCTTCATTAATTAATTGAGGTTAATTTTCCTTAATAAAACCCTTTATTACATATCCCAAGGCTTATTTTTACTGAAATCCCAACAAATTCAACAAATGCACCTAATATTCTAACCCCCCGACATTCTCTCACCCCACAAATATAGGGTGGGACCCATATGACACCTTGGGTGTATGAATCCCCCTAGGTGGGACCCATACACCACCTTGGGTGTATGAGTCCCATTTGGGCCCTTTTTATGGTTTTGAGTGGGAAATCAAGGTTTTCAATTCAAATTTTATGACTATCGGTATTTGGGATCTAATAAACTATAAATTAGATGGAATGCCTATATATCTAAGGTTTCAAGTCATTATTTCACTAAGAAGAAGATCCAAGAGAAAGCACCTAAAAGATAGAATCATTATTTATGATCAAGAGAGCATTCAAGACCAAATCATCAAGCATTGGAGTAGCATTCAAGATGCAAGTATCGTGTCAAAGTCTTTGTGCATCATGTGTGTTTGTGAGCTAACATTTGTGATGTAGGTTTTCATGATTTAAACAAGCATTCAAATAAATTATCTCATATCAAGATTGACAGTCAATATTTGCATCCATTGGAGCCATTTCACACAAGTTTGCAACCTTCATTTCAAGGGTTTGGTGAGTTGCAACATTGCATTTGGTCATTCATCATTCCTTCATGCTATTTTATTTCATTTAATTTCAAGGTTTAATTACCAAAATGGAGTTTTACCAAGAAGCCCTATTCCATAACCATGTAACATTTTTCCCTCCTGATGTGTGATTGCAAACCTAGGTGAATTGGAGCTTGAAGATCCTTTGAAGACAAAATTTCCAAAGTTTCCAAGAAGTTGTTATCTTCACAAAAACTCACCTACATGCCAAAATTTAGATTTTTGAACCCAGAATCAGACAAGACAAAGCTACAAAGGATCACTAGAGGCTATATAAATATGATTTAAACCCTAATAATGGGACTAAATCACCCCTTTGGGCGTATGAGTCACAGTATAGCCCTTTTATCATCTTTTTGTAGATCCTAAATAGTCACCAAAAGATTCTAGATTCTACCCAGATTCTTGTAGTAGGACTAAATCACCCAACCTAGCATATCAACACCAGTGCACTTCAAAACAATAATTTTTAGAGTTTCAAACCTTTCTTGGACCCCCCTCACTCTTCTAGGTACCATTAATATTTGATTTTAGTTTGTTCATCTTGTTTCATGCCTTCAAATTCCTAGGTCATATAGTGAATTTGCATAGAATATTCAATTCCTTCTTTTAAAGCAGTGTTTAATGGTTAAACCCCATCTAATCATACAAGGAAACCTCTATCCCCATTCCTCAATCAAGTCACTTGCTTGAGGGATCTTTATTTCCTAATGAACTAAAGTGCAAAATAGGTGCTAAGTTCCATCTCCCAAAAGGTGGACACCCTATTTCGTTTGGTTCATGTGCAAGTTGTAGATATGAAGTGAATTGGAGGAAGATTGAAGACCTAATTTCTCACTCAAGAATTCAATATTTACAAGTCCATAAATAAGGGAAAGTGGATTTTATTAGTGACAAAATATCTCCAATAGTGAGCGTAAAAGAGAAGAACATAATGATAAGGAGGAACAAGATAATGAAGCTAGATTTTTAGTAGTTTTCATCTATAATAGGGTTCTCAACACCCATGTCTAGCTTCTTCAAGTCCAAATTTATATATTAGGTTCTTTTGTGTTTTCCCTATGCTATTTTGAACCTTTTTTTGCTTATCAGTTTTGTATTTTCTAGAAATATCATCAATTTGCTACATTTTCATAACCAACATAGGAACATCATTGCATAATCAAATTAGATAAACTAATCATCAAATAACACACAAAACAAATAAAAAAAGGGATTAAAACCATGATCCATCATTTTGGATCTTCCATTGAGGTTAGTAGCCAAGTGGATTTGATATCACTTTTAGTCCCCCATTGTAATATTGGAAAGAGTGTGGTTTAGGTTGTAGATCCCTTTTTCCAATAACAAAATTTTGGTGAACCTGATATTTTTGCATTTTAAACCTTCTAAAATGTTAAATAGATCATGCTTAAATTTTAATACATCTTTCAATAATTTGTGTCATGGGCCCCCCAAAATTAACTCAATCTAAAAAAAACACAACTATCATTTTTTTAACTTTCTAATGCTATTCAAGTTCTATAGTTAATCGATAGATGATGACATAAGGCTTATGATGTCATCACATCACTTAAATTATTCTATGATGCATACTTCCCTAATGTTGTAAAAATTGAGTTTTCCATACCCCATGTATAACTAAGGATCCCTCCTTATAACATATCAAATTAGTCAACAAATTACAAATCTTTTACAAACTAGTTTTTCTAACTAGACAATGGAGAAAATTTTGATTGCATAAAAAGACTAGAAATATAAACTATGTACTACATAAAAATTCTTGAAACAAATTTCAAAATAATTGAAACTATCCATACTCCACTTTACACCAAAATGATAAATTTTTCCCTTAGCAAAACTAAATAACTTAAAATATAAGACCCACATTAAATGTAATGTTTTCTTAACTCAATGTTCTATTTTAAATCACTAAATAATTAATTAACAAGCATTGGTTACTTTCAAACATAAATACATGAATGTGAAACCCAAATAATTACATAAAGCTAGGTGATTTATGAAATAATAGTCTAACTATTTCACACACCCTATCATACTTAATAATTTGGACTTTAATGTTAATAATTTAATTTCATCTATTAAATTTTATTTTATTCTTATTCACGTTATTTTGTACAAAAATTAGACATTCCCTCACAAACATTAATATTTAAAGATTCCTAATTTATATATCCATTTATAATTTTGGATTTTCTTATACAATTACTCCAACTTTAAAGTGCTTAAATATTGTCCCCTTACAAAGCTTTATTTTAAAATAAAATCATGATAATTTATATATGTCTAATTTTAAATTTGAACATCATTATACAAATTCTATATACAATATTTCTAATATTTTTTATAATCAACCATTAGAATCCATTAATTGCATATTTCTTAACTTTCGAAACTTAAACTTGCAAAACCTTTATTACAATCATATTTGTAATTCCCATACTCTTAACTATTGAAATTCATACATTTAAAAATTAACCTTATCAATAAATTCCTTTCCACTAAATCCATTTTAAACCCTTTCTTAAAAATGGTTAATTATCATCCATCAACATTTTACTTGCACAAGGAGCCTTTTAATCATTCAAATTTTATTTACCCTTTTAAAGTGTACTTGGATTAGTTAATTTATTGATTTCTTCTTGAATTGCTTAACCACCTTCAAATTATTTAAAATTAATGCATAATCTACATTTATATGGAACTTCTAGAACAAGCAATTCGCTATAACAAGTTGCTTTCCTAAAACCTATTGAATCTTCCCATAACTACCTATCAGTTCAACTATGATTCTATGGAAGCTAAATTTCATTGTTGAGACAAAACTTGCTACCCTAAAACACCTTTAATCGACCCAAGGATAAATATCTTGTAGGTTTTAATGAATTCACAAAAGGAATTGTACATTATCTATAGTAGACTAGAGTTTGTGTTCTTGTTTCTTGTGTTGCATTAAATGTACTCAACTTAGGCGTTGACATATGGTTGAAGACTAACTTGCAGAGGGGCGATGGAGGGGGTTAATGCCACCAATATAGGGGTGAAGATCCCTTAGTTTCATCCCTCTTCTACCATCAGGTTAGTCGTGACCTAGAACACTACAGTTTACTTATAAAAAGTGAATTCAATGTGAACCCCTTGATACATAATGTTGGTAATAATATTACATTATTTTCTTAACTGCTAATCATGCATGACACAAACCCATATGGTTTTTTATTTATTAACTCAACAACACATTATTGTTATGCAATTACATTTTCCTTGAATATTGTGTAATTTTCTTAAGAATGCCCCGATGAATCTTGAGGTTTAAAACATATTGGATCATATTAAATTCCAGTAAAAAGTTAGTTTCCCATTCTTTGTTCAAATTAAATTATTTTCTTGAATTATCACATATACATTTTTTCCTACCTATGTTAATTATATTAAAAAATAATTTATTGTTTTATTTGATGCTTTCCCCCTATTTGCTTACTAAATCTTCAATATATACATACTAATATATATGCAAGGATAAACTTTGGATTCATAATGAGGTTCGATAACAAGATGGCTATATTTTCCCTTAACAATGTACCACAATATTGAATACTTCATTTATATATTCTTTTTACAAGAACCTAGATTTATGTAAAATTTCAATAAATCTTTCTTAAAATTTTCCTTTCAAATTAAATGTAAACTCATGTATGCAAGTAATAATTAAAAGGGCACATTGCAATGATTCTTTACACATGAAATGTTTCCTTTATGAAACATAACTTAAAGAAATATTTTGGATTGTTACTAATAACATAATTTTATCATTCCTTTTGTAAATGTATTACAACTTGTTGACCAAGGATTATCAGTGTGGGCCAATTACGCTTGATCCATGATGAATCAAAGCATAACAAAGCCACTAACACTCAATCTAAACAATATTAATCAAATTGAAAGTTAAGCTAAACATTTATTGAAACTAAACATTATGAACTGTGAAAGCATTTAAAATGTCTATTCTAACCCATTTGAAACTTATCCCATTTTGGAATTGGTGTCGTGTTGATGTAGAACAACGACCCTTTCCCAATCCCGTGATCAGTGAGCTTGTTCCAATCGATTCTATTGAAGAAAATTGATGAAATTGTTGTGATATGTGGATGAAAACATGATTTATGCTAAATTGAACATGATGTAAGCTAAATTAACATGATTTTGTGCTATAAATGATCTAAGTATGCAATTGTTAAGCTAATCTAAGTAGATTCTAAGCTAAAAGATTCAAACCCTAATTTATAAATAAGCTAAGATGTCGTGCATGGAAGCCATTAATGGAAGCTTAATTGCTGAAATCTAATATGCAACTAAAATGGGCTTTAAAATATTGCTAAATCTTGGAAGTAAAAGAGTATGAGTGAGTGTGAAGGTGTGGTGAGTTCAACAACATAAGTTTTCAATTGAAAGATGGATCCATTTGTCTCCAAATAGTGTTCTATTTATAGGAAAGAAAATGAGAAATGGAGGGCTAAGATTCAAAAGCCTAATCAACGGTCTAGGATTGAGGAAATGGGAGGCATGGATCATGGATTCTCATCAACGAGTGAGAATGCAAGATAAGATTTAATCAAGGGTTCTCATTCTTTCCAAACAAACACACTTTTGACCTATTTAAGAGGTCAAAGGTTAACTTGCTCAAGAGGTTTTAAGCTTAGCTTTCTCAAGAAGCCAAGTGAGAATATTCCCTTTTTCAAATGATTGGAGGAGAGAATATTCTTTGGAATATTCTCATGGGCGAGGAAAAGGGTTATTTAATTAATTAAACTAAATTAAAAGGTGCAAAGGAGGAATATTCCTTTGCAAGTGGGAGGAATTAGATTACTTAAATAATTGTTAATTAAATAAGGTTTAATCATAAAATTAGGGGATTTAGAAGAATTTAAAGTGATATTCATTAAATTAAATGATTTAATGAATAGGGAAAGGTGAAATGACATTTAATTAAATAAATTAGGGTTATTTAATTAAATAAGAAGACTTAGGGAATTAAATTAAATATTTTGATTTTTTTAATTCAATAAGATGAAATGTTAGCGTGAAAGGGGGTGAATTAACTCAATTTGATGAATTAGGTTAAAAGACAAAAATGATGCAATTAATTAAATAGCTAGGATAATTTAATCAATTAAGTGAAATGAGGATGGGTTTGAGAGGAAATGATGTTAGTATACCTAATTAGGAGTGTATGATATCATTCAAGACATTTTGAATATTAGAGCATTTTTCCCCTCTTTGAGAGTAGAGTTTACTCTTCGATTCAAAAGTGATGCTTTTCAAATAAGAAGTTGTTTCTCAAAGTCAAAAATATATATATTTTTAATTTTTTAGATGTCCTAGCAGAAGGATAAAGCTGATTCCCTGCCCCATCAATAAATCAGGCAAAATTTTTAAATTTTAGGTTGATTTCTTGATAAAGGTGAAAAGCTTCCCAAGGGGTCCACAAAGGCTTCGAGATGTAATAAATATGCCAAAAATGCAAAAAATGATGCAAAATAAGCTCCATTTTGGAAAAATTGGTGAAAATGATGATAAACCCTAGCTTGAAGGTTAAATTAGGGCAAAAAACCCTGATTTTCTAGCATAAATAGGCCAAGAAGGGTTGATTTCAATTCATCTATGCATTCACACCTTAAGGAATTCTTGCAAATTGAGCTCTGACCCTCTAATGAAATGGTGCGACAAGAGCTCCCACTACACATTTTTGACTAGGTTCAAGAGTACCAATAGATTCCAGGCTGAGGACTGCCGATATATAACTCAAAACTTGATTTGAAATTTAAATTTTTATGCATTTATTGCACTTTAGAATTGAAACTTTTGTGGCATCGCTATATAGTGACACCCATTTGAGAATCAGTGACGCTAAAATGATTTTAGCGATGCATATGTATATTGTGATGCAGTTTGTAATTTAGAATTAGGGAAAATCCAATTCTAAATTGTAACACATATGTATATGGTGACACACATTTCAATTCAAAAATTAGGATTAGCGTTTCCAAAGTTTAAATCACGAGGCATATGTTTATGTCGACACAATTTGCGATTTGCAATTTAAAATGCCTTTAGGCATCATAATTTGGAATTTGAAATATAGCGAAACTATTGGGATTTTGAAGCTGAAAATGTGAAATTGAGTCAATTTTTTTTGAATTTCTACATCGTGTGCTTCTTGGGTGCAGGAGTTCATTACACCCTTGATGTTGTGTGAGCATCAACCCATAGTTTTGGAGAGACTAGGTGATTTATCCAAGTTTCTCTAGGAACACTTGGGATAGATTGACTTATGCTACATTGCATGTGTGCCCATCATCTAGACACATCTAGCTTTGATGACTGTGCTATGCAAGAGATGGAATAGTGAGACTTCGTCATCTCATCCTCCCATTGGTGAGGCAACGGTGATAGTAGAGGATGTATGGCGAATTCTACATTTGTCGATACATGGAAAGAATGTGATTTATGATGTCAATGCTGAATACGACACTTGTCATGAGGTGATGGAGATGAAGGCCATCATTCTAGTTACCTCGTAGATTGACGTCAAGATATACAAAGGTCGCATTCCCACATTGTAATTGATTATTGCAACCATCATTTCAGGTTTGGTTGCTCTCGACCAATGGAGCAAAGGTTTTATCCCATGATGGGGCTTAGCATGGTATAGGATGCTCCATAGGATGACATTATTTGCATGGGGGATGGTGATGCTAACTTTGGTGTATCATGATATGCACAACTTTTTCTATTGTGATGATAGAGCTATTGGCGCAGGGGTGACCTTACTTCACATTTGGGTTTTGGAGAATATTGTTGTGCTCTGATTGATTGTGTAGATGGCTGATGTTGAGCTAGATGATCCCATGGTTGGGCAGTATAGAGGTGCCATCACTGTATGACATACTAGAAAAATTAGACTCCCGTACTGGCGACGTGTACTTGATGATATGATAGTGTTTAGATGGAAAACCTAGCTATAGATGCGGTGTGGTATGATGATGTCAACAGAAGAAGTTTTCTTTTCTAGATAGACCCGTTATAATGTGAGGGTTAGGAGCACACCATCGCCAGAGACATATCTTCAAATAGGGTGGCACAATAGTATGGTGAGCAGCAAGGATAGGCCACATGATGGCTATAGGAGGCTATTTTTGTGAAGTGGAAATAAGAGGTTCCCTCATAGGGAACCCACAATCTAGCTCTAGGAAGGTGGTGAGGGGTTTCCCAGCAATTGGTGGCATAGCCATGGGCATATGACTAAGGTGAGGAAGTCATGCAAATGATGCCTACTTATGATGCATGGTTTACACCCCCTTATAGGCTAATAGATCCAGTGGGTGCTCCTCCATGAGGGAGACCTAGAGGGAGGGGAATAGGCAAGGGCATAGGCAGGGGTCAGCATGTCCAGGATGGACATGATGGGAAGATTCTAGGAGCACCACTAGTTGGATAGTAGCCCTCACAACAGCCTCATGCTCAGCACTAGCTAGTTTAGCAATAGGTAGGACAACAACAGGTAGAATAGTAGTAGGAAACACAAACACCATTATCAGGGCCAGATCCCTGAGATGTATAGATTTAGTAGATGTAGTTGTAGGTGTTGTTGTGCCTATAACACACACGCCCTGTTCAGAATGGGGACCCCCCTCCTTCCTTTTACCCTTTTTCGTGTCACTTTTTTCCTTTGCCTGATTTTGCATGCCCCTAATTTTAAGCTTAAAGTGGTCAAGAGCCCTAAATTAATCA
>VDFB02103086.1:0-29889 GCA_007258455.2 Sequoia sempervirens
TCTCATTCTTACACTTCCATATTGGTGCCCACTGTGGGGCCTAACCCCATATTCTACAAAAAATTTGTGAAAAGTGTCTTATAGGTATCGGCATGTTTTTTTTAGCGGAATCGAGTTTTTTTATAGCGTGCCGACTGGATTTTGTAGCGCATCGGAGTAAAACTATAGCGCACCACACAACTATTTTAGCACCTCAACCCTCTGTTTTAGTACCTCAACACAATTCTGTAGCACCTCAACCCTCTATTTTAGCACCTCAGAGCTCTGTTTTAGCGCCTTAGATTTAGTGTTTTGATAGTCAATCTTAAAATGGCCATATCTTGGTCATACAGATGTCTTTTTCGATGCTTTTTTTTTAAATGGGGTAAAATTTCATAAGCTATGTAATGGTATAGGTATTTATCACTTTTTGTAGAGTTAAAATTTTCAATTTTACATTTAAAGTCAAATCACATTGTAACTTGGTCTAAGGTTTAGGGTTTTCTTGCTTAATCATTCATCTAACCCTTATATCTTCTTATTTCTTGATCTCATCTAACATTTGGAGCATTTACATAGGTTTTAAGAAGAAAATGGAGCATTGAAGTGAAAGAAAGAGCATTTGATATTCATTGTAATAGTGTTTCGAACACTCATGGGAAACTAACCCATCATATATTTTGTTTCATTCCTGCTTTAGGACCAAATAGCATCGATAAAAATGTATCTTTTTATCTGGATCCGACGCATCCGCGGCCAGATTTTGTTCTTTAATCTCTTTTTGGTTAAAATTTATCAATCCTAGGACAGAAAATGGGTTAAAATTTATCAATCCTAGGATAGCAAATGGATAAAAATTGATCAATCCTAGGATAGAAAATTCATTATTACTTGTGGGATTAAAATTGAACATCATGCTTTTTATGGAGCAATATCTCCATATAGATTAGATAATTTGTCTTTTGGGTTTTAAAAAGTGAACAACTTCTTTGCTGTGATTGGGTGATAGGTTTATGCTCTCCCCTTGACTGGGTGCATCAGAATACCAAACTCACTTTTACTTTGTGCATTTTCAAGCTTTCATTAAAACCTTTAGACAGGCCTGCCGTAGTGGGAAAAAGTACTCACCCTATGGGAACGACCTGAGTGGGGATAGTCAAAAGCCATGGCATTCCAACCCACTTTAAAATTTATGTGAATCTAGAGAAACCCTTTTTCAACGGAAGTGTGTAGGATAACCATCCCCAAAATATTTGTTCTAAAGATTGGGAGGTCTCTCGAGGGAGTTTATCCATTTACCACTCTGAACGGAAACCCTATCTAAGAACCTAGAAATAGAAGCAAGCTTGTTAGTTCCTGAACATTGTAATACTCGGCAGTGTAGGGGTGGGGAAGAATCTACCCTCAAGCACTCACCATATAATTGCCAAGGACTGTTTGCTCAGGGGATCCGGTATCCACTTCCATCACTCTGAGTACGCACCTGGAAAAGATAAAAAGATAAGCACCCTCTAGGGGGTGACATGGCTGTGTGAGTCGACACAATTCCAAGCTATGGGTCGTTTGAGTATATAATGATGACCTTTTGTCTCTAGGAGTGAGTCTATCTGAATTCTCTTATTTGTTATAAACTAGTGAAAATCAAGAAGAACCATGTTTGGTTCTTGAACATACACTCTTTGTTTAAGAATTTAGGATTTAATCAACAACAGTTCTATTTTTGCTTGCTATGTTTTCTTGTCATTAAAACAGATAAGATCATCCCAAAAAGAAACACAAACCACCATGGCTGAAATAGAGGAGGATCAATTGAATGCTTTAGCTTATCAACTAAAGAACCTTCAACAAGAAATCTGGGAAACAACCACAAAGAGATATCTAATGCCAAACATCTACCCATATCCTCTTGACCAAACAATGAACATGAGACCTTCTTCACCAACAACTCCATCATCCAAGTTCAATATCTTTGAATTTTTCCAAAATTTCAATAAGCCAAAATCTCAGTCCTCAAATACAAATGATATTGAACAATCTTATCATGTCATGCATTTATCTCCATCCACCATAAGCCAAAATGAACCTCAAGATTCCTTCACTCAAGTTAACAATTCCATCCAATCATCCTCTTCTATCATATCTTCTACATCCAATGATTCATGTCAAACTCTCACTCCAAAGCATGCTAGCATAGACTCCCCTACACATCAAGATCAAAATATTCTTTCCACTCCATCCAATGATTCCACAATCTCACAAAGTCTTCCCATCTTTGATCAAGATCCCATTTCTCAAGAATCTTATGACGATCCCCTCCTTTCACTTTTCATCCAAAATAATTCACATCCATCTCAAGAGACAAGTATCCTTCCAAGTTCTTTTTCCACATCATCTAATCAATCCATACCATATCATGATTCTATTGCATCACAAGATCATGATAGTTCTTCCATCCTATCTAATGATTTCTTACCAATTGATGATCAAGACACGCTTTCTACGAAATCTAATGATTCCTTTCCTCATCAAGATCAAGATGTACTTCGATTCAAGGATACCCTTTCATCCCATGAAGATGTTTATCCTTCTTATGATCAAGATATTCCTTTCATACCACCTCATGATCCTTTTCCAAGTCAAGATCAAAATATCCCATCATCCCCATGTCAAGAGCCTATCACACCTATTCAAGCTATCCATGAACCCCATACCTATAAATTAGGATCCTCCACCTTTATCCATTCTGGTTTGCTTCCAACACCTATCCTTTCATCCATATCATATCCTCCCCAAAATGAACTTGCATCTTGTTTCACAAACAATACATATCCCATTGGCAAACGAATGTGTCAAAGTATGAACTACAAAGGCAAAGGATTAGGCATTCATGAACAAGGTATCCTAGAACCCCTTTTTATTCAAAAACACCCATATCACCATGGCCTTGGTTATATACCTAAGTGTTCTAGTCCATCAAACCTTCCATCTATCCTAGGTCCTCATCCTAGTCCATCAAACCTTCCATCTATTCTAGGTCCTCATCCTAGTCCATCAAACTTTCCATCTATCTTAGGTCCTCATCCTAGTCCATCAAAATCTCCATCTATCCTAGGTCCATATCCTATTCCTCAAGAACAACAAAGGCACACATCTTTGATGCCCTTTCAAAATTCTACCCACATTCACTCATCCATAATACCTTCATACCATTCATCTCAATTTTCCCCTCCCATTGCTTTTGAAAGCAATTTGGGTGCCAAATATCAAAAGCTTCTATATCAAAATCCACATGTATCAAAGGGTCAACATGTCTCCTTGAAGAGACATGCAAAAACAAAAGAAAAATTGATCCAAAATCAAAAGAAAATTTCAAAAGGTCACAAAGGCCCATCAAAGCAAGAAGGAAATTTTCAAAGACCACAAAGGTCCATAAATCAAAAGAAATTTTCAAAAGGCCACAAAGGCCCATCAAATAAAAAAGGAAATTTTCAAAGACCACAAAGGTCCATAAATGAAAAATTTTCAAGGCCACAAAGGCCCACTAAGCAAATATCAAAGTCAAAAATCATGTGGATTCCTAAAAGTCTCATAGAAGCAATAAAATCAAAATTGGCATCCAAATTTTCTTATCCAAAAGCTTCCTCCAATCTTCCATATAATAACCTATCACTTTCCAAATCCATTCTTCCTCCATCACTCCACCATCCTTCAAGGTGTGTGCCAATGTTGAGCTTGTCATCCTTTCCATCTATCCATTATCCAACATTCATCCCCCATCATTCCCCTTTAATCCAAACCTTTGCATAAATCCTTAGTCTCTTCCATCATACCATTAATCTACCAGCATTTATGAGTCTAATCCCCATTGCCATGGTTAATTAAAGGGATAATTGGTCGTGAAACTCAATGTTAAAGTCCTTCCTCCATCTCCCTATCATCCATATCCTATCTTACATATTCCTCTTGCACTCTACACTTAGGGGCAAGTCTCATCCATCTTATCATTCATGGTCATTATCCTTTCTACGCTCATTCCTTACATTTCCACTTTTGATCTCGATAAGGTCAAGAATCTTCTTGAACATCATATATGCTTATCCTATATGCCTTATCCATATCTTTCATACCATATCTTTTATCTCATCCATATTCCATCTTACTAGATACATCCTTTCTTTTCATCCTTGGTTTTGATGAGGAATGGGGGCAAAGTACTTGGTCTTTGTGTCTATCTATTTGATCTTGATCATCACCATTCATTCTTGTTATCCTTGCATTCTTCCATTCCATATCTCCTAGCTTATCAAAATCCATGTCATCATGCCCTTTGCAACCTTGAATCTTATCATGCAAATCATATTTGAGCCTAGCTGTAAAACATTATCCAATCCTCATATCTTTTGTCAATCAATCGTCAACAATCATCAATCTTTTTGTACTTAGCGGATATCAGTAATCCTAAGTACTTATCATCATCATGCCTTATGGAATCAATCATTCCTGGCATATTAATCAATCAACTATTGTCATCTTTCAACAAGAGATATGTTGCTTGTGTGACATGTTTTGCAGTGACTTTCATTTTGATCTATCATTTATCCATGGTTGCATTACCTCTATTGTGGTTCATCTTGTTCCTTCAATCGGTCATACCATCTCATTCCAAATCAAATATCCATCAAAATCCAAAAACATCAGATAATCCATCAAAATCCAAAAAAATCAGAAAATCAAAATCCAAAAACATCAGATAATCCATCAAAATCCAAAAACATCAGAAAATAAAAATCCAAAAACATCAGAAAATCAAAATCTAGAAACATTAGAAAATCTATCAAAATCCAAACACATCAGAAAATCAAAAAATCCATGCAAAAACATTCAAAAATTGCAAAACACAAAAATAGAGTTTGTATCAGTCGAACTACGTGGTCTCTGCGTGTATAACGTAGGCAAGACTAATCTTTGATCAGTCCCCGAGACCCATAGGATAGGTCTTTAGGTTAGTTCTTTGATCAAACGTCTGGGAATATCATGCAAACATCATCACACACATTTCAACATCGATGATCTAATCTGAATAATGATTTGAAAATACATTGAGTAGAATTTGAATTGTTGTACTTTCATTTTATCATTTGCTTATTATTTCTTTGGAGCTACTCGATGATGTATTGAACTAGAGAAGCAAGGAAGGAGAATGATACTTTTCTTTGTTTGCTGTTTGTGAGTTAATCATTATTATTTTGTGAATTGTCGCGAGAAGTGCTCTACCAAGTATCATGGATGACATTTCGATTCACTTAAGAAAATGGTTAATTCTTGTCTTTTTAAGCAAGAAATGCTCAGGTCATCTCAGTTTAATTGTACCTTGATGCTTGTGTTCACTTGCAATATCAAAAATCATGAAAGAAATACTCAGGTCATCATGAACTTATATTGTATAATTGATGCTTTTATTCGCTTTCAACATTTTTAAAAGCTCAGTGATGATACAAAGCAAAATCAAAAGATTGTTAAAATGACACTTAGAAATGCATGGTTAAAATAGATTGCATCCATATTAGTCTTGCATATGCATTTATAGATTGTTTCAAAAGCTACCAATTTCAATCTCAAAAGCTACATGTATGCCCTCTCTACATCATATCACCATCTCTTCAATATTTCTTAGGATATCATCTCTTTCTAAATCATTTTCTTTCATTTTAGTCATCTCAAATTTCATCCAATCTTAATCCATTAATTCTAGCACAAATCATTTAATCACATCCTTGGTTTTGTTCCCAACCTTGTTACAAGCCTTTATCCAATCATCATCATCGGGATGTATCCTTCCCTATCATTGTGTGTTGTTTCGGGATGTATCCTTCCCTCATCAACAACACTCTTATCATCATCATCATCAATCAATTTTGGCTTGCAACTTGACTGGGGCATATCACGTTTATCCTTGAATCCATTTGTGCTTACTTTTCATCTTCTCCTTT
The DNA here is from genome assembly GCA_007258455.2 of Sequoia sempervirens. Classification (NCBI taxonomy): domain Eukaryota; kingdom Viridiplantae; phylum Streptophyta; class Pinopsida; order Cupressales; family Cupressaceae; genus Sequoia; species Sequoia sempervirens. Next base: position 5,970 of record VDFB02103086.1, read on the forward strand.
CATTATGTCTTCCTCATCCCATCCCCTATTCTATTCATCATTTTGCATCATCAAGTCCCAGTACATTAATCAATCTTATACTGGGGCATATCAATCAATCAGTGAAGTCAAATCACAAATCAACAATCTTATCAAATCAATCAACATCAATCAAATCTAATCAGCTTTGTTCAAATCTTGTGATCATCAATCTATCATTCAACCTCGCCTATCATGAGGTTAATCAATCATCAATCTATCATTGATCCTCACCTATCATGAGGTCAATTATCAATCAATCAATCTATCATTGAATCTCACCTATCATGAGATCAATAATCTTCTAATTTATCAGGATCAACAATCAGCTGACGTGATCATCAATCATCATCATAATCAACTGGAGGAATCAATATTTCTTTATTAGGAGATAAATCATTTCTCTATCATCAAATCATCATCATAATCAATCATCAAATCCAAAATTCATCAATTTATCTCCCGAGGGGGCATATATCATTATCATTTCAAAATTCAATATCCGCAAATAAAAAGTATATTTTAAACTTTTCATCAATACCGGCAAAATTGAGTAAATTTATTCTTTGGAAGCAATGCAAAACACATCACTCAAAGAGGGGCAAATGTAGACACCTAAAATAATCCGAGAATCTAATTAATTAAATACTAATTTCTATTTGATTAATTAATCTTAAATTATCTACTTAATAAATAAATAGAAATATTTATTTATATTAAGTTCATTATTAATTCTTTCTATTTTTCCTAATAAATAAACAAAATTAAAAATTTTGTTTTAGTATTTAATTATTATCATTTTTATCATATTACTTCATTAAACAAACAAAATTAAAACTTTGTTTTATGAATTTATTATCAGCTTCACTTCTTTTATATTTCTATCATAAATTAAATGCACAACTTAAATAATTTGTGTTATTTAATTACCTCATCACATTGCTTCTTAATTAAATAAAGATATTCTAAAAATCTTTTATTTAATTATCACTTTTCCTATTTATTTTAATTTAATAAACAAAACCTATAGTTTGATTTATTAAATTATTCAATCCTCTTTTTGCTAAATTTAAATGAATTAAAATTATTTAAATTTATGCATAAATCTTTTACCACTATTCACTCACCAATAAAATTAAATTTTCAAAATTTAATTAATTCTACTGTCATTCATGGGAAGAGCTTTAGGGACAAACCTGCAGGAAGTTCTCTCAACCACCTTCCCTCTCATCTTGCCTGGTGTTTTCATGGGGAGAAACAATCCTCCATGATCAGCTCCATCTTCTCATCCCATGCCATTCAATTCTCCAGATTGAATCTCAGCCTCTTATCCCGTATCCCTATGCAAATGTGCTGCCATGAAAGCTATAAATATAGCTCTTTGGCTACAGGAAATGGATCCCAACTTATGCAATCTTACTCTGTAGGTTTCCAAAGCATCCAACATTCATCCAGCATCTCCAACATTCAACATTCAATCAAACATCCATCCAACATCTCAATTATGGCAGTTTACAATAGTTTCCTTCTTAGAAGCTTTGCTGTAGAATCATTCTAGTTGCATAGTTAATCATATTAGAATAGAATAGCTTAATTCTCATTCTCTAAGTGTCATTTCAATAGTTTAATTAGCTTCTAAACCTGAGAGTTAAGTAGATTAGAGAGATGTTTAGAGTTAGAGAGCAATAGGATAGATTTCTGAAGATTTGTAGTTTAAATTAGTTTAAATTCTTTAAATCTTAGATGCAATGTCCTATTCAAAAGCGTAGATGCATGTTTAACTTGTTTTCCCCATTCTACCGCTTACAGACATATGTATCCACAGACATATTGACAGGTGTGGTATTATGTAGGTCCCAATCAATAAGTTCAGGGTGACAAAGGGATAGGCTAATGGTGCAAATGGATAGGCATTCGAACATGGATAATAAGTCGGTGTGATCGACATCATCGTATGTACATATGATGGATTCCTCCTCAAGTATGTCTTCCAATGAGCCATCGTCCATGGCGATACTATTGGAAGTATTAGATGATGTTGCAGGGCTTTTCTGTTTCTTGTCATACCCAATGCCTATGTTTTTTGGTAACTTTGGTGTATCAATAGGTTGCAACCGCCCTTGTTCTTCTTTACCTAGGCCCCTGCCTTGGTAGCTATATTTTTTGGCGAACTTAGCTGACCACGGATATGCTTCTTGAAAATATTCCTTTAGAGGAGGGTCCAGCTGGGGTTCTTCTCGGTAGACCCATTGGCTTATGTCCTCTTTTGGTGCATCTATCTTGACACTTGGGGATCTGAAAGTGGTGGTAGGGATGTCTTTACCACTGAAGGTGATAGTCTTGTCTTCCTTTTGTGTAGCATGCGAAGGTTGACCATACTCATGTGGTGGCGGTGGCATGGTTGCTACATTGAGAGCTATATGCATTTCGTATTCACTACACCCTTTGTCAATGATCTAGACTTTGGTGACTGTAGGATCTGTGGTGGAGGATGAAGTGGTTATCGCGGTGGATGGTGGATTAGCGGATGATGAGTGGGATACCCCCATTTCAACCCCGGGACAATAATGTAAATGGGGAAATGATGCTTCTAAAGCACGGAAATATTCAAACGGTTGGGGGTCGGCATAGATGGTGACTTCTTGTCTGTTGACTAGGAATTTTAGGCACTGATGGTATGTGGAGGGGACTGCTTGCATAGCATGGAGCCATGGGTGGCCCAGGAGGAGATTATATGGTAAGTCCAGATCAAGGACATGACAGGTAGTATACTGAAGCACAGGTCCCACTTGGATAGGAAGACTGATAATTCCCTCTGAATTTCTTTCTGCATTATCATAGGCTTTGATTGTGATGATCTGGTTACTTAAGTCCGCTTGAGTATACCCCACCTGTTTTATGAATTTCAAAGTACACAAATTGAGGGCAGAGCCATTATCTACCAAGACCCTTTTTATTTTATGGCGAGCAACCACGACTTCGATATGTAAGGGGCGATTATGATTGACATCGATGTTTGGCATATCATTTTGGCTGAAGTGTAGGTGATGAGACAAAGCCAAGTGTCCCACCAAAGCTTGGAATTGCCTGGGGTCGATGTCATTTGGCACATGGGTTTCCTGTAGGGCTCTATTAAGGATTTCTTGATGTATTGGGGAAGACTTAAGCAAATCCAAAATGGATATATGAGCAGGGGTATTTCTTAAGTGATCAAGGATGTTGTACTGAGAGCTTACAGGATTTGATTGGGCGGGTGCAGAGGCTGCAGGGACAGTGATGCGGGCTCATCATGTAGTAATAGCACATTGAGGGTCTTTGGCTTTAACATGTATCATGGATACACGGGGTTCCACCTGCTCAATGTAATGAATAACACCTTCGTAATTGAAGGGCACATTCTTGTAGATCACATTATTTGTGCTGTTTCCTTGGGGATTATTGCTAGATGTGCTTGGGCCTTGATTATGGTTCGGAAAGGCATTCTGATATATCTGCAATTGAGCATTGGACGATGAAGCTTGACTGGGGTCAACCTTGATATCACCTCGATCAATGAGATCTTGGACAATTTTTCAAACCCTGACACTTATTCAAAGAGTGTCCCTTGATTTTATGGAACTCATAATACTCATTTTCCTTAAACCATGCTGGCTTGGGTTTGGAATCGTCAAATGGCTTGGTGACAGGGTATGTGATGGGGTAATTGATTTGTAACAACTTATTAAAAACAACACTCAGATGTTCTCCTAATTGGGCGTATTGACGTTTGGTGTTCCCCTGATTGTTTTGGTTTGACTATTGAGGAGGACGAGGTGCCCCCTGTGGTACAGATATGGCGTTGGGTATAGACGGTTGTTGTTTTTGGGATGCATTAGCCACTTGGACGTGTTTAGTGTCTGTCACGCCGTCATTCACTGCATTCTTGTTCTTGTTCCAGAATCGTGGTTTATTGGCAAATGACCTCTCTTTATCATGATTGTGTATTTTGATGTGTCCTTTGGCAATAAGGGCACGTTCAAGGATGGGTCCCTTTTCTACTATCTCCGCGGAGGTGGTGACATAATGTAACCTAAAATTATGGGCCATGTTAGGATGAGAGTTTTCCACGAAAAGAGTGACCATGTCTTTTTCTTTCAGAGGGGTTTTCATTCGACTTGCTAATGCATGCCGCTGTTGTAGGTAGCTGGTAAAGGTTTCTCCATCACGTTGTTTCTCTTTGAGGAGATCTAAGGTGTCTGTATCCTTCTCCAAATTGAAAGAGAAGTAGGATACAAAATTTTTTGACAGGTCTGCAAAATTTTTTATGGACCCTTTTTCGAGAGTCATGAACCAATCTAAGGCGTGGCTTGCTAGGCTTCGTGGGAACAAGCACAAGAGATAGTTATCATTGTACATGACTTCTTGACACTGGGAATAAAACTCCTACAAGTGAGCCTTAGGGTCTTTGTTTCCCTTGTATTTGTCAAATTTTGGTATCTCGAAATGTTTAGGAAACGAGATTAATGAGATGGAGGGATCAAATGGATATGGCATATGTCTTCAAATTTGAATGATTGTTTGGTAGCCCCGGCTTGAAGGTCCTTAAGTGCGGCTTTGATTTCCAACAAATCTGAGCTAGCCGGTGGTGGGTTGGGGGGATATTGATGATAGGATGATAAAGGATCCTACTGAAAGGGCATCGGATTGTTGAAATATGGGTTTGGATGATTGGACGATGATATGGCTTGCTAGTAAGATGGGGGATTTTGTTGATACATGGGTTGTTGTTGTGGGGTATAATATGGATTTGTTTGATAAAAGTGTGGGGTAGGTTGTTGAGGAACTTGGATGGGACGTTGCGTGTTGGTTTTTTGATGTTGAGGGTATTGTTGTGATTGTTGGGAGGTCGCATAAAGTGGTTGTTGGTGAAATTGCTGTTGATTGTGATAGTAGTAGTGTTGGGGAGGTTGTTGTTGTGACGTCAAATGTTGTATGGGTTGAGGTGCAATATTGTGTTGTGGTTGAGCCTGCGGACGCAAAATGGATGCGAGAAAGGGGGATATGGTCTGAGCAATAGGTCGAGATGGATTGCCTTGTGATTGGTAGGGTGGTTTTTGTGAAGAGGCCAAAGTATTATGTATAGGTTGTTGCGGATGAGATGGTGGAGGTAGCGTAGAAGTGTTTTGTAAAGGGGGTTGTTGGGTACCACCTAAAATGTTCAGTTGGGGTGTGCCTTGTGGGGGTAATTAAGGTGGAATGTTGGATTGGTGAAGCTATTGAGATGGTAGATTTGTGGTCCCAAGAGGTGGAAGTGATGTGGTAAAGGAGGTGCCCCCAACGTTAACTGTAGGTTGATTCAGAGGAGGGGGTGTTGTTAACGTTAATGGTGGAGGTTGTGGAACACTTTGTGGCATACCATAGGCAAAAGGATTATTGGGATCAGACACTTGAGGACCTCCCATGACTAAGGTCAAAGTGTGTGGGGGATAGTTAACCTGATAAAGAACAACATTGCCAAATTCAGGTTAATGCCAACCCTCAACTAGCGGAACATTAGGGAAGTATGATCCTTCTGGTGCATTTTGTGAACCTTGGAGTACGTTTGATGGGGCACCCCTATATTTGGACAAGTCAACATTCGAGGGGGGTTTGACACCCTTCTCAATTAGGTGGGCCAAGATTTCTTCCCCATGTTTTTCAAGCAGACGGTCAGTCATTTGCACATTGGTGGGATTGCTAAAATGTTCCTCAAGTGTGAGTTCAGGTTGATTAGCCATACTCTCTTCACCATGTGGCGAGTTATTCTGATTCTTGGTGTTAGAGTGCGATGAAGTACCATTATGAGGATCGTGAGGGACGTTGGTACCCTTGTTAGGATCTGATAAGATGTTCATTGTGTTGTTGGGATCTTGAGGATTGTTTGATTGGGCATTCTGGGCTTGATGGTCGGCCATTTTCTTTGCCTGTGATCATGTCTGAACAGGCATGCAAATGTGCTGTGAGTGGATGATAGAAATGATTTTGACGAATGATTTGATTGTAGTTGGATGAGATGTGATTTTGATAGGATTTGGATTTTGCTCAGATTTTGTTTGGATATATTGGATTAGAATGGATGTGGGTGGGATCGGATTTTGATTGAATTGGATTGGAATATTACGATCAATAGGATTACCTTGGTTGAACGGATGTGATTTGGTTGATTGGATAATTTGATCAAATGATCGATTTTGATAGATTTGGATGATTGGATGGGTATGATTGGATGATAAAAGATGTGAGAGAGACCTTGAGTTTAACCAAATGAGGTTACCCTTAATGACTAAGAGCTTTAATTGATTAAGAGGATGATCACGACACCGAATCCACCTTAAGATAGGAATGGATTGATTGGGCTGAGGATGATAACTTACGACACTGAATTTACCTCAAGATGGAAGCAAATTGACTTGGGTCGAAGTTAAAGACTAATAATCAAGTTCAAGTGCTATGGTCAATTTAGGTAACCACTTTGTAATACAAGGTTAAGGCGGTTTGGTTATGAGTGGTGTTTGGTGATGTAAATGGTAAAATTATGGTGTTTATTAGGTGAGGGTATGGACTTATGAATGGATTATGGGGAAATTAAAATGAACGGATGGATTGAAGATGATTGCGAAGAATGAGTGGGGATTTATAATGGTTAAACAAAGATTTGGAATGATAAAATGGAGGTTAAAACGGATCCAATGGAGGTTTTGGGAGACTTAGAGTGACAAAATGGAGGCTTAGGATGATGAGATAATGGTTGGGAGCGATTAAATGATGGTTTAGAGGGTAAATGGATCCAAATGGGGCAATTTTAGGTGTTCAGGAGGGAAAATCCGCCCCTCTGTAGCAAAAATCAAGGGCGCTTCTACCTTTCTGCAGCAAAACAAGGGGCGCTTCTGCCTTTCTACAGTAAAACAGGTGCGCTTCCGCCGTTCTACAGCAAAACAGAGGGCGCTTCCGCCTTTCTGCAGCAAAACAGGGGGCGCTTCCGCCTTTCTGCAGCAAAAACAGGGGCGCTTCTGCCTTTCTGCGGTAAGATAGAGCTTGGTTTTGATGGAAATGGCTATGGCAAGGATGCAAAATGATAAAGTAAGGCCAAAGTATCAAAAATTTCATAGATTTTTCACAAGAAAACACTTCAAGCAAGCACAATCCTATGATTAATGTTAAGGGTATGGTTAGGCAAGGTCTTAATCTAGGATGCATAAGGCTTCTAGGGAGTCCTCGATATACTCTCGGTACGTGAGACACAACCGTGAACACCAGCCCGTCACAAGCGTGAGTCGAGAACCCTAGCGAGATACTGAAAGGCTCAGACCAACTCTTCATGTCTATCTAGGTATCACCCTAGCTTCGACACTCTGCCAATTATGACGTGACTGGATTGGGGTACAACTTTCGTTCTCCCCCTTTTATATACCCCGCTGGTACACGTGGTTGGAATCGTCCCTTGGGGTGATGAAATCCCCAAGTAGGTCCCACTAAAAAGAAGACACTAACCACTTCCAACTACTCCCCAGGCTCACATGAAGTGCAAGGGGAAAGTGAAAACAAATTAATGCCCCCTTGGGTAACACAAGAATAAACAATCACAACAAGCAATGAAGTTTACTCCCCCTAATTAGACTATGTTCCAAAACAACAAGGATAATTTCTAAAAATCTGATCAAATAGATGGCCCTGCAAACAAATGTTAGTTGTCTTTTTCTTCGTTCTTGGTCAATTACACCATAATATGCTGCAAAATGTTAGCAAAAAAAAAACCAATATTCTTGCCAAAACAATGTTAGAGGGTTACTACTTGAAAATAGCAAAAAATGAGAGCAAAAACGAAGCTAAAATGACTGTTTTGCCTTCCAAACTGTGCTGTTTTGGGGCGCTTCCGCCTTTTTGCAGCAAAACAGGGGCGCTTCCACCTTTCTGCAGCAAAACAGGGGTGCTTCCGCCTTTCTGTAGCAAAACAGGGGTGCTTCCGCCTTTCTGCAGCAAAATTAGAGGGCGCTTCTGCCTTTCTCCTGCAAGAGGTTAGAGGAAAAGAACCTTTCAAGATGAAAGGGCGTATCCGCCCCTCTACAAGAAACTTTATAAGATTTTTAAAAAGGAAAGTTGTACGCCCCACTACAAGAAAGTGTTAGAAAAAACCTTCTAAGTATACACCTAACTGCAGCAAACTGTTAGAAGAAAATGAAACTGTCAGATATAGGGCGCTTCCGCCTTTCTGCAGCGGACAAGAGGGCGCTTCCACCTTTCTGCAGTAAAGTAGAGGGCGCTTTCGCCTTTCTGCGGTAAAGCAGAGGGCACTTCTGCCTTTCTGCGGTAAAGTAGAGGGCGCTTCCACCTTTCTGTAGTAGGACAGAGGGTGCTTTCACCTTTCTGCGGTAAAATAGAGGGTACTTCTGCCTTTCTATGACCTTTTCCTGCAAATTCTTAGCAAAAACGAAGGTTAAATGCAAGAACCTGTTTGTGGGTCCCACCAGGCGTGCCAAAAATGTGTACCTTGCTGTTTTACCCTACTCTAATGTGCAAAATAACTAAAAATACAAGTGATAAAATACTAAGGACACTTCAAGATTAGCCTAAAGAGTGATAAAACAAGAAGAAAAATAGATGAAACAAGATGCAAATGATTATACCTTCCTTGCTATTGAAAACTCTTTGGTTGGCCCTTTATTTTGATGGATTTGTGTGCTCCTTAGATGGCTTGTGATGTAGCTAGATGCAAGATTGAATGTGCAAAATGATCAAAATGGATGGCTAAATGATAACAAGTGCTTGAGAATGCAAATTGGCAGCATAAGGTTACTCAAATCAAAAGTGTTGAAAATGCCCTTGAGGAGGGGGTATTTATAGAAGAATTTGAATTCTCTAGAGAATTCAACAGTTGAGATTCATCCAACAAGGTCAAGATGAAGGGCTATGAGTTGTAGTCTGCACCCTCACATCTTAATGAATAGTGAAGGAGTAGAGGTGTAGAGTGAGGTGGCCAAAAGGTACATGAGGGTGGGGAAGGACAAGTACCACCTTCCAAGAAGCATCTTGGGAGGTGAAAGATTTCCCTCAAAAGGTTCCTTGTCCCTGATGGGGGCTAGAGGGACATTTGAATTTAGATTCCTCAAAATCTACATGAAAGGAGGTGGTTGAAAATGTAGTGGCAGATTAAAATTCACATTCTTAGGAGAATCTAAAGAAGGATAAAAGAGTGAGGCTCTCCCAAGGTGGGACTTGAGGTCACATGTGGAGAATGTGACAGAGTTAAGATCTGACCTTGGATCACCGTCCAAATAAATGTGAATTAAAAATTCACATAGGAAAGAAGGTCAATGCTAAAAGGAGGTAAATGCAAAGGTTGGCTAAAAAGTGGTGCTAAATATGGTTAATGACCTTGGTTAAGGTTGTGCAAATATTGGATTAGACTAATTAATGGAAGATTAGAGGCAAGTGGCAAATGTAGGAGGATGTGACATAATCTTTGATTAAGAGGATGCACATCATAATCATGAATTAATTAGATTAATTCAGATTAGGGCAAGATCATAGAGGATGTGACAAGGAGAGAGAAAATGAAGAATTTTAAATTGATTTTAAATCAAAAGGGTAAAAATGACTAAATTAAATAAATTGGTGCATTTATTTAATTTACAGAGGAAGAAGGTGAAAGATAAAGCATTTAATGATTAAATTAAATACTTTATAGATATGAGATAAAAGGTGTAATATTAATTTAATAAATTAATATTTAATATGATAAACGAAAAGGGAGTAAATTTAATCATATGAGAGCAATTAAATTTAGATGTCTACAGTGCTCATCAATCATTTCAAGCTGATGCAAGAGGTTAACTCAGTAAGTTTCATCATCAATCAATCCTTTGAGGGAAACTCGTAAGGAAAAAATTTCTAACTCCAAAGGCATAATAACTTCAACACCATACATGAGGTTGTAGGGCGTTGTTCCCATAGCTGTAAGAAAACTTGTACGATAGGCCCATAAAGCATATGTCAGTTGAATGATCCAATCCTTACCATGTTTGTTAATTTTTTTATGAAGAATAAGCTCAATAGTCTTGTTAGATGCTTCCACTTGACCATTGGATTATAGATAGTATGGTGTGGAAAACCTATGCTGAATGTAGAATTTCTTGAGGAATTGCTTCACTTCCTTGTTCTTAAATGGTGTTCCATTGTCATAAACAAGCATAGTGGGCAATCCAAATGAAGAGATGATGTTATTCAAGAGGAAACTGCAGGTAGCTTCAACACTCGTGGATCAGAGTGGGGTAGCTTTGACCCATTTTATGAAGTAATCCATAGCGGTAATGATAAAGGTATGTCCCTTGGAAGAGGGAGGTGATATCTTTCCAATAATATCCAACCCCAATTTAGTGAATGGCCAAGGGGAAGTTTGATTTTGTAACTCTTGGGCAGGTGCGTGAATAAGGCAACTGTGTTATTGACATTGAGGACATTTCTTGACAAAGTTAAAGGAATCTCTTTCCATTGTTTGCCAATAGTATCCCATGTGTACCAGTATTCTGGCCAAGGATTTACCACCAAAATTTCCACCTTGGAGTTTGCATGGGCTTCCTTAAGGGAAAGAGGTATTTCTGTTTTAGTGAGACACCTAAGAAGAAAACCATTATAGGCTTTTCTATAAAGGATGTCAAACAGAATAACATAATGGACTGAAAGATTTCTTATACAAGTGCAATCATTTTTTGTCACATCATCAGGAAAGTTCCCAATTTTCAAGTAGTTGTAGATACTGGAAAACCACTCTTCAGAGTCCACATGGGAACATACAGGGGACTCAGCTTCAAGTTGATTGAGGACCACAGGGGTCCATAGAACTTGGACCATGAAGTGGTATTCTGTTGTATTTTCTTTTGAAGGTACCAAGGAAGTGGTGCTTGCCATGGCATCGAAATGTCTATTTTCTCTCCTAGGGACACTATCTATCGTGAAAGAAAAGAACCATTTAAGTAGAGACAAGGCAAGATCCCAATACTGGGACAACTTACTCTACTTGGCTTGATAAGTTCCCATTATCTGATTCACTATAAGTTTAGAGTCACCTAGGATACGAAGATGTTTGATTTTCAGTGCAATCACGACACGTAAGCTAGCAATAAGGGCTTCGTACTAAACAATGTTATTGGTACAAGGAAAATCTAGTCGAAAGGATAGGGAAAGTAGTTTTCCTTTAGGGGATATTAGAACCACGCCTGCTCTAGAATTAGTTTGATACCTTGATTCATTGAAATACATTTTCCATTCAAGGTCGTAATTGATTGCAAAGATGTTTTCATCAAGAAACAAATCCAACCCAGGAAAGGAGTAAGAGAAGGGAGCGTTCACTAGCTGATCCACAACTGCTTGACCCTTTATCAATTTATGAGTGAAAAACTTTAGGTCAAACTCAGAAAGCAACACAACCCACTTCGCTAATCTTCCTGCCAGATTGGTGCTGGAAAATAGATGTTTTAAAAGATCTATTTTCACTATGAAATGCGTTTGAGCATGGAGGACGTAGTGCCTCAACTTTTGCGTAGCAAAGAAAAGAGCAAGGAGTTTCTTCTCCATGGAGGAATAACAGGTTTCATAATCAACTAGGATGCAACTGATGTAGTAGACCGATCTTTCTCTTCCAACATCATCATATTGTGCTAGAAGAGCAACCAAAGCATATGGTGATGCAACAAGGTAAAGCAAAAAAGGGTTGTCTTGCATAGCCGACATCAGTACAAGGGGTTTGTCAAAATAGGCTTTGATTGATTCAAAGGATTTTTGACATTCCTCATCCGATATGAAGCATACATCTTTTTTCAATAGACGAGTGAAAGGAAGGGTATGATCAGTCAACTGAGATATGAATCTACAAATTTCCCGAATCTTCCCTTGTAAAATTTTCAATTCAGTGATACTTCTTGGTGGATACATGTTAACGATGGCATCAATCTTATTAGTGTCAACTTAAATCCCATGATGAGAGACTATAAACCCTAGAAGCTTGTCCGTGTCAATGCCGAAGACACACTTAAGGGGATTTAGTCTCATTTTATAGAGCTGAAGTATCTCAAAAATAAGACGAAGGTTCTTGGGGTGATCTTGATGGGCTATTGATTTTTCCAATATGTCGTCGATGTAATGTTCTAGAATCTTATGGATAAAATCATGGAAAATTAGGATCATTTCCCATTGGTAAGTATCTCCTGCATTCTTTAACCCAAAGGGCATGACCACATAATAGAAAGTACCCCATGGGGTAGTGAAGGTTGTCTTGTATTGATCATTTGGGTTAATATGAATCTGATTGTGACCTAAGAAGCCATCCATGAAGGAAAGTAATGCATGGCCCACGGTTGAATCGATAATCATATCTATATTAGGCAACGAAAAACCATCTTTGAGAGAAGGCTTGTTAAGATCTCAAAGGTTGATACATATGCGAATATGATCATTAGGCTTACTAATGACAACTATATTTTAAATCCAAGGGGAATAGTCAATAGGATGGATAAAGCCTACTTTCAACAATTTCTCTATCTCAATCTTGACCATCAATGCCACCCCAGGATTGATCTCTCAGATTTTTTGCTTAAACAGCTTGGCATCGGGACATAGGATGATATTGTGAACCACTATAGACTCATCAATACTGGGCATATCCTCATATTTCCAAGCGAAGATGTCAGGATGAGAACATAAGAGATTGGAGTGTTCATCTACTTCTTCCAAAGAGAGACACTTCTCGATTTTGATCACTTTTTCAGGGGATGTATTATCTATAGGGATCTCAATAGTGTCCCCTTTAAGGAGGTGTTGTGCAGTTTTCACACACACGCCCTGCTGGAAGCAGGGACCCTCTTTCGCTTCGGTTTTTGGTTTTCTGGCCCTTTCTTTTGAGGTTTTGTCTTACTTGGGCATGGTGCTTGAATGTTTATTTTTATTGCCTAAGTGTTTTCCCAGGTTATTCGTTGAAAATCTTGAGTTCTGATTGAATTTCGGGCTTTTTCCCTGATCCAGGATTTTCTCCCTTGGTTAGATTTTCCTAGATCCTGCTTGGACTCCGGTTTTGTTGCCATGACTTAGGAATTTTGGGTCTTTGCGGATTTCCGCATGATCCAGATTTCCCAATTTTTTCCTTGCCATTGGTTTCCCAGATTCCTTTCTCTGGCTGTCTTGTCTATGGCATTAATAGCTTCGTACACGCTTTGAAGGCTAGATCCTACTTGATTTCTGAGATCTTTTGCACCATTATGTTCACTATTTTCCATCATTTGAGCTACGAAGTGCTTCTCTATGATTAATTGACTTCATTTTGAACTATTTGGGCTTGCTCTGTTTGATTTGGTGGTGGTTTTTGGTGCGTCCTTGCCTGTGTTCATTGTGGACATCCTTGAGCTTCGCGTTTGTTGCTACTACTACCAATTTACGCTTCATAATGGTATGTTCCTGATTGCTCTATTTTGAATTGATGATGAGTGGCATGTTGGTTTTATGGTGGCCTGTTGGCCTTGGTTTCCTATATGTTTCATGCTAGGGTTATTTAGGATTGCGTCCTTGTTGTCTCATGGGCAAAGTTTGAGCTCACGTGTCCATCTGCATTCTAATGCATCTTTCCTGAGAGTAATTCGTAAACCCTAGCGGTGACTTAACTGTTGAAATAACTAAATTCTGGCCTGTGTGCTAATGGCGGGTGAATAGGTTTAAACCTAGGGCAATGCCATATTAGAAGATTTCATCTTAAGATTGACCAAGAATACTAGGGAATTCATGAGGATCCCACCCATAGCTTGCCCCGAACTAATCTCGTCGAAATCCTTAGTGGGTTCAATGTCTGAGCAAAATCGTGCCTTAGTGTCGCAATCTGGGATGGTCCGTCCCTTTCGAGCTCTCTTCACTGTGACCTTTCATCTTTAGTGAGACCTTATATCGATCACCTTGGGGTTTGCTCGAGTGGTCTTCCTTTGTTCATGTCGGGTCGCCATGATATTTTCGTTCTTACACCAATAGGATCTTGTATGCCCATCAGTCGGTGAAACCTTGGCATTCGCCAGGACCTCACCCCGCAAGCAATTCTTTTACCAACGTGTTTGTTCACCTTCACTTTCGGCAGGACTACCCCTAGTCACCAAGAGGTCTCAGTGAGATCTATGAGCTCTACCGATATTCACTTTTTGCCAGGACATTTGTCCTTCGGCGAGACCTTCTGCCGAGCATGTTTGCTTTCCTCATGTTGTATTCTTTCCAGGTCACCGTAACCCTTTGAGTTCGAGGAAACCTCATACCAATCACCCTGCGCTTCGCCGAGGATGCCTTCTTGGTTTGTATTTGGTCACCCAAACATGGTCACGCTTTCACCAAAGTCTTCCTATCGGCAAGATAAACTAAGTTGCTGAGATGTCATAGTGACTCCCAAAGGCCTTGCCGATTCCCATTCTGTCGTTGTAACTTTTGCCTTCGGCGAGACCTTTTACTGAGTACCACAGACTTCACCGAAGTCTGTCCATTGGGGAGACATCCCTCATTTACCAAGACCTCTCCGTGAGATTCTAAGCTCCTGCCGATGCCTTTCCTTTGCTGTGACTATCGCGGTTCACCAGGACGTTATGGCGAAACCCTCTGTTCCTAGCAAGCCCAGACCTTTTCATCAGGACCTCTGCCGAATCCAAACTGAGCCTTAGTCGGCATAGCACCGTCACCTCGCTGAGACCTTACCCCGACTACCCCTGGCTTATTCTGATTTGAATGCTATGTTCCCTTTCGCTGAGACCTCACACCGAAGCTACCGTGTTTTGGCGAGACCCGCTTTTCTGATGACCTTTTGGCGTGACATCCGTCTTTCGCTAAGACTTCTCCATGAGACTCTAAACTTGTGCTAAAGCCCTCACTTCAGATTCTCCTCTGATCTGGAACTTTGTGCTACCTGCGGATGTCTGCCAGGTCTGGATTTCTCTGAAATATGCTGTCTCTTGGATCGCCTGAATCCCCATTTGGCTCGTTCTTCGCGGAAATCCATCCCTCACGAATTTTTCTGAAATTTGGTAAAAAATAAAGGAACATGAAACAATTGGATTCGTTTGTAATTTGTGCTACAGTTGATGATTATTCCATGTCATGTTTGGATCTCTCACATGGTCTACTAATGAAAAGTGATCAAATTTAAGGATTAAGTAGGTGTTTCTTGGTTACTCCATTGGAATCCGAGCAGACTAGAATTTTCTGAAATTCCTCGCTGGCCCAGATTTCGCAGGTGGCCTTGAAACCCGAAATTTGTTGTAGACATTTTATAGGAATTTTAACAATGCCTTATTTATCTAAGATGCATTCTAATGGTGTTGTGATGGATTAACCTTGCTTTCCTATGATTCTTATTATGTTTTCATGTTGAATACAGGCTGAGTCAAGCAAGGCTGTAGCTGGTTCCTCGTTGTCTGATGCAAAGAGGATCAAGCTAGACATTAAGACCAAGGTCCCTGAGAGTAAGATCACTTATGTCTAGTCAGAAGTTACTGACATGAACATTGGCCTCTAGGACTATGAAGAATTCAAAGCAAGAACATCGACTGAGGATCCTCCTTTGGTGGCTAGAAGAATGAAAGAGTCAGGTCTGACCCATGTGGCTAGTTTCCCCTCAATGGTACAATGCTATGAGCTGGTCCTAGAGTGCCCAAGGCATTATGATCGGGACACATAGAGGATAATTGGTCCTCAAGGAAGGATTATTGCAAATCTCAACCCGGTCTCCATTGCTCAGACCTTCAATATGCCAGAACGATCTCATGTGGTGGGATTCACTATTCAAGCAGCCCAGGAGTTCTACGACGATCAGACCATGAAGTCTTAGTAGCTTATTAACTCCTGGCTGGAGAAGCCTAAGTCCCATTGTTCCAAACTACCCAAACAGCTATTCAGAGCCAAATTCAAGGAGTACTATGATGAGATCACCTTTCTTAGCCAGGTGGTTGGATTGAGGAGTATTGGTACCTTTGAGAATTGGATGTGCCATGCCATTATAAGGATGGAATGAGAAAACATTAACTACCATTGGGTAGGGGTCATCAGCCAAGTTATTCACAAGCAATTGTCCGAGGTGTTACAGACGAAGACCTTCACAATGACTTCATATTTGGTTTATGCACTTGCTAGGTTCCACCCCTACAGAGGATTGGATGCAAGGGGAACCTTTGGGCAGGATATTATTTATGAAGTTTTCCCTCAGTTGCATTGGGGAGGTTCAAATTACAGAAGAGCAAATGATGCATTTACCATGCATATTCCTAGAATGCTTGAAGAAGCAGAGCATGTCAAAATTTCAGATCTGGCCAAGGAGCTCATCAAGAAATATGGAGCTTGGTTTATTCAATTTCCAACCTTCTCTTACATTCGGATTGATGGTTGCCAAAAGGCCCCATACAGACTTCCAAGGTACCCCACTGATCACATTATATTGCTAGAAGTCACCAGGCAGATTTGTGATTTTGATACAATTGTCATGAAGGATAAGCATAAGACTGGATTTGTTGGAGAGTTCCCATTAAGGATTGGCACTAGGGAGGTATGTCCTTCCATTGGTTTTTCCCAAGCTTCAGAGGAATAGATGAGTGCTCTTGGCCTATCTCTCCACTCCCAAAGATCCAAATTTGATATCACAAGGGAGGCTCAAAAGAGGGCCAGCAAGGAATATAGCCACAAAGTAAATTTGGAGGACTACTGGGCCAACTGCGGTGATGAGTACGAGGTCAAAAAGAGGAAATTCTCCCACCTTCCGGTTGAGTCAATTCGATTGTATAATGTAAGGGAAATTCCTGACCAGTTGGATGATGATGAAAACTTGATCCAGGATCATGCCTATGAGGCCATAAAGGAAAAATCGATTGGTGATGTAGATTGGCTGGAGGAGGAGTAAATAGAGTTAAAACAACTGATGGATCCTGTTCTCAAATTTACCAAGATGTGGCTCAAGCACACTTTTTGGGAGTTGGAGAATAAAGGAGTGAAGTGCACTTATGACCTAATGGGAGATTTGGATCCCCATTCTACCTCTGAAGAATCTACCGAACAAGACCCTAAAGGCAAGGGAAAGTTAGATTCCCCTATCAAAGATAAATCTAAAGACGTTCAAGAAGAGGAGACCCAAGAAATAGTGAAACAAAGGAAGCCAAAGGCCAAGAAGAGGACAAGGACTAAGAAGTCCGAGCAGAGCCCTGAGGTCGATGCTCCTATGCCAAAGAGGAAAAGAATTGTAAAATTGTTAGAGAGAGCTAGCTCCAGAGTTGTGGAGGAAGTTGCCCCACCAGTAGTAGATGTTGAAATTTCAGAGGAGAAGTCCAAAGTGTATGCAAGGAAGTCTAGGACTCCTTCTCCTAGGGACAGTGTGCCTGAGGCTGACTTACCACCGGTGGTTTCTCATGAGAAGCAGCATGATGATGTGCCTCCCGCCCATGAAGTTCAAGGTGAGCCAGGTGAGGAAGAAAATATTGAAGATCATCTAGATACTGAAGGTGAATAATTCCATGCAGGTGATCTCCACAATATAGAAGTAGAGATTGAAAAGATAATGCAATCCCCAGTGGTTGCACATATAGATTCTCCTATTAGAACTGAAACAATTGAATCTCCTCCAAGGGAGGTAGAGGCAGAAATTATTCCATCACCTGAGCGGGAGGAGGAACATGTTGGAGAAGCAGAAAGCAAGGTGGATGAAGCTCCTGATGAACAGAATTTGAATGAGGAAGTACCTAAAGGTCAACAAGATGAATAGAAATAGGATGAGGCACAATTGGATCCTGCTGTCCCTGAATGGCTTGATAGGGAAATAAGGAGAAAACAGATGGTTGTGGAAGATAGTCCACCAAATTGGGATGCACTGCTAGCTAGGATGGGAAAAGATAAAGGTAAAAAGAAAGCTAGAGGGATCTCGAGAGTTGAAAGGGATGAGGTACATAATAAGGTTGTTCATGTTGCTACCCCTGCCTCGGATAAAAACAGAGACAATGTGGCTAGAAGTGATTACAATATATAGACTTTCAATCTTGGGCCTACATCGGTTGAGCAGGACATTGAGGATTATGAGGGCTCCAGTGCAGTCATTGTGGATAGGTTGAGAAGGGAAGTAAAAACCAAGCATGAAATGAAGAGAGAGAATGAGAATCTCAAGAAGTGCTTGGAGGAATTAATGAGGCCACTGCAGTCGATCAATCCCTCTTCCTCTACCACCAATCCTCTGCCTCAAGAGACCATAACTAAGCTTGAAAGGATGAAGGATTCCACCCTTGCCACTGTGAATTGGTTGAAAGGAGTACAAATTAAGGGTGATGAAGCCATCAAGGAGATTTTATCAGTCGGTAAGGAGGCTATCATGACCACTGAATAGTTGAAACAGGTAATGGCGCAGGATAAAGAGGACACCGACCTCATGCTACAGAAAACTAGGACCCCAATGGAGTGCACTTGGGACAAGTTGGTCAGCGACTAGATTCTTCCTTCTTCCAGACCTGCTGAGCCATGGGAATGGTTTGAAACGTTGCAAATTTGGTAGAAAGTGTTGAGGAAAATTTACAAATAGAGAAAGCACATTGATGACACCCTAGCTGGCGTCTATGATGGCTCCATTTCTTTTTTCAAAATTATGATAGGATGAAGGAAAATCATGCCCAGGTATTTGAATTTTGAGCAGTTGAAAGAGTGGTGGCATGATGTCTATGCACCACTTGATGATGGGTCTGTCTCCAAGCACCAACTAGATGATGCGGCCACCTACCTCGCAGTTATTGATAAGCATGTGACACACAAAGCAAACTGGGGTAGGTCGGTCCAACACTCAAGGGAGGAGATTGCATCCATAGAGAGGTGACTTAGGGTTCTACCGGTACCACCTATGGCCAACTTGGATGCGACGTTGTTGAGGCTACACAAAGAGTCAGATCAATGCAAGGACAATAGGGAAGGGAGCTGATGATGGGCGGCAACGCGATTTGTGCTTCCCATTATTTTCCTGCACGTCGACCGGGCTGCATCACGGATCCAGGGCCAACCTCGACGGGATGCGCATTTATTTCCTATTTGACCCATTTCGAAGACCTTCTTGGCGGGGTGGTTGCATAGAGTTATTGCTACGAAACCCTTTCCTGGCCGATAGATTTCTCTGGAGCTTCTATTTATTGGGCATTGGGGTTCTTTGTAAAGGGTTAGAAAAAGTTAGAAGAATTAGACAGTTGAAAATAGTTCGAACTTGTAATCAGAATATAGAAGTAGGGTAAATTAGCAAGTAGTGACCCTCAAGCAAATATTGTAACAGAAAGCTAAGATTGTTGCTATAGTGAACATTTCGAATGCAAATAGCGACATTGTGATTTGGTGCCCTTATTTTTGTTCTCTTATTTTGCATGGTTTTAGCCATTTCATCTTTAAAATTGCTTTGAGTTGGTAAATATCTAGATAGATTTGATTTGATAATGTTTGTGATCCAATACTTAAATGTTCTAGCAATCCTTCAGTCCATACTTTTCACAACCAACTGACTGTTAGTTACTTTGCAAAGTTAGCCTAGACTTGATATTCCTTGTGCTTAGTTCAATCATGAATGTTGTTCATTTCAATTGCAATAGGGTTATTTGAATGCATGTTTATGGTTTGAAAATCTTAAGAGCCTTAGAAGATTGCACTATTTTCTGTAAGGTAGCAGATTTATCTAGGTCAAGCAGAAATTAGTTTTGAAGGATTGGTCTGTTTTGGGTATTGGTTACTCTCATTGGTAATCTTAGAAGTAATATTAGATTTAGAAATCTCTCTGAAACCCTCACTCTTTTGCTATTTCTTTGATTATTGGGTAAAAGTTAGGATTGAAATGTCATCAGTTCGTTAAATCTAGCAAAATCGATTCAATAGCTTGCTTGTAGTAAGGTCCCATTGTGATTACCAGCAATTTCACATTTATCACTAAGTTGTTTATGCACTGTCAAGACCTGACATGAATACCTTGGGGTTATTTCTTGAGGCTTGCTAATAGAGATTTACCTTTTAAGAGAGATAGGATATTGCATCTTGTCTGTGTTGTTGTTGTGCAGAAACATCGATCAATAGGAGGGAATTATGATCTTCATAAGGATATATCGTGATGTCGTCACTAGTGTTAGTTAGAGGGTTTTCCTTGTCAACACTTAGGAAAAACTCTCTAAATTATGCCTAGCTATGCAAGTGATATGTGAATCATTTCTTGTGATAATATAGAAGCAACGGGGAATAAGCACCTAGAAATTCCTCTAGCGCTTTTTCCAAAGAGAAGACATTGAGAGGGATCTTCTCAGCTTGCCCCCTTTCCTCTATTAACTCAGGGTGAACAAGGTTCAATAGCTCATCCAAGATCATGTTAACACTCCACCAAGGCATTTGCTTAGACTGTTCAATGGAACATCCCAGTGCCAAATAGCGTTGTTGTGGATTGAACTATATGGGGACCTAAATTCCCTACTCGATACACCGTAGGCCTTTCTTCCCATATCCATATTGAGAAGCGAGCTCATATCCGAACCCATAGTGAGTTTGTAAAACCTCAAGGGGCGGTGGCTCCATGTAGAGTGTTTCATTTTACAAATGGATCTCAAACGTTTCTATGGGGGTACTTCCACCTTATTTTCTAAGCTCACAAATGTTAATCTCTTTTGTAAGAGGGGGATTGTTCTCCTTAGTGTAGGAAGGAGTGGTCTCTTGAATAGGGTTACACTTCTTCTCCTCTACGAGAGTATTATCCGCCTTTGCGTTAAGGGCACCTAGAAGTTCCACACAAGAGGGGTTCAACTTATATTCCACAACAAAGAATTTAGAAAATTTTAGGGAGCCTCACTCATCTCCAAGGAAAGCATTTGCTAGAGAAATCAACGAGGGAGACATAGGGTCCTCCACTTTAAGCGGTTCCTCATTTCTGAAACTCACCTTAGGGACCACATCCACAAAGGGTATCGACAAAGAGCATGCCATAGCATCAACAGTAAAATATGGAATACAATTATTGAGAGTATATATAGTCGAAGCATGGTCGATGACAGTTAATTCACAGAGGTGAATGCCTTATGGATCCACCTTAACTATAACTAATCGATTATTTGCGATGAACTTCAAGGAATAGTGTAAAGTAGAAGTTACTGCACATATAGCATGGATCCAAGGTCTCCCTAAGAGGAGGTTATATCGTAAGGGGTCGGGCATCACATAGACCAATGCGGGTAAGGTAACAGGGCCTAGTTGCAAAGGTAGTATTATTGTACCCAGAGCTTGGCGTCCAACGTTATCAAATCCATGAATGTACAAGGAGGAAGCTACTAAACAAGATGAATCAATCTTAATTTTAGGTAGTAGGTCTATATCGCAAATGTTGAGGGCTGAACCATTGTCAATGAGGGTGTGCCTAATATTGATATTGTTAACATTGACTATAATCATCAAAGGCTCTACTTGCTTCTACACATCTAAAGGCGGGAGTTCTTGCTGGTGGAATGTGATATTCAACGAATTTGCATGAATATGAGCCAACACATTAACATTCATTGGCCTAGAGGAGGAAGGCAAGGGAATATTTTGTAAAGCTTCCTAAAGCATCTCCTGATAAACTAGAGCAGTTTGAAGAAAGTCCCAAAGCAAGATCTTAGTTGGAGTAACATGAACTTGCTTGACGAGATCATAATCGCCTAGTGCTTTGATTGCAGGTTTAGGTGATGAAGGAAGGCTTGGTTGGGAAGGTGGTAACAAAATAGGAACATACAGTTGTGAAGCAAGAATTGAAGGTTGTTGATTCAGATTTTGTCTATTACTCCTTGTAGGATATGTGTGTCTGACAACGTTGTAAGATGTAGAGTATGTAGCTTTCACAAACCTTGAGTATAAGTTTGGTGAATTTCTATGACATGAAATTCCATAGCCAGAAGGGTCAGTCAGGGTCACATACATGATAGGTTTCTTAGGGCTTGGAGGAGCCACTAAGACCACCACCACATTTATTGATCCCTCAGCTTGTTGAGAGGAGACTTGTTCGAGCGATTTGTGGACAGGGGAGAGTGCTTCTAAGAAATCATCTAGAGCATCCTCTAGCATATCAAAATATTCCTTAGAAAATCCATTATCATGAACATGCAACATTGTGAAGAAAGATTTGACATTCAAGTCGAGTTCACCAAAATGTGATATAAGAGGGATTCACTTTACACGGGTCTCTCCTTTCTTGGGAAATAACCTGGGAATGAACTGCCCTTATACACCTCAAAAAGACAAAGTAATGAAATAATAGAGAATTGGGATTCAATCACACTTTGGGAAAACCAATTAAAGATTTTGAAGGAGTAGGATCAAAGGGTTCTTATCTCAGAAGAGGGAGCTCTCATCCAGAAGACATCAGTGCAGTTCTGGGACTCCAACGCGACGCCTTGTCATTTGAAAGACGCGTTGGCTTCCTAAGCAATAGAGAAATCATGAACTCAACATATAAAACAAAATCCTACTTCCAATCTTAGGAGTGGTTCGTACAAGACTGGTTTAACTAGTCAAAAACTAAAGTAAATACAAGGATGCTTGGGGAAAGCTTACCTCTTTCAGGATGCTTGAATCTTTACTCTAAGCTCCTTTTAGTGACCTACACACAAAAGACCAAGGAGAAAGTTGTTGGGTCGCTGTGTAGGATCCTGCCTCAGTTAGACCCCGCTTTGGTGTTCCCACCTCCACAGACAGCCAAATTGGAAAGGAATACTAAAGAAGTAAAAAAAGTGTGTGGTGAAAGCAATACCCGCTTAGGAGTAGAACCCACACCATGATAAGCATATGGTGAAAGCAATACTCACTCGGGAGTAAAACACACACCATGAAATAGTGAAAAATGAGTAATAAAGGAAAGTGGGGGAGAGAGAGCGTTATCCATGGGCCAATTCCCTCTCCAGAGCACACTGACACACTGCTGAGTGCTTGCTTGAGAGCATCTACTGCTGCTAGGGGGACCTCAATTCGCATGGCTTCACTTGTGAGTGTACTACTATCAAAGATGAGGAGATTTCAAAGTTGAAGCAAGTAGAGAGAGCTAGTGTGATGTCTTCCAACCCTCAAATGAGAGAAAAAAAGAGCTTTTAATGCTTGCAAGGGAAAAAAAGAGCCGTTACTTTTGTAGTGTAACCGCTAAGACACGTGTCTCAAGGGTTAACCTTCTAGATTCTACATTTTGAACTCGGGAAATAGATATGACATTAGCATGCCACGCAGGTGTCGACGCACCGTGCATTCGTCCAGAGCCTATATTCTCAGAAAATGTGTCATCAAGATTTTGTTGCTTAGCTACTTGTCCAGATGGAGTCAGAATCGTGAAATTCTAACCCATGGGATTTTGTCATTAATTTCTCATGGTGTTACATAAATTTCAAAATATGAAATTTCCCCTAGGTGCAATTCTATGATATTACAATGATAACAAAAGAGCAATTGTTAATAAAGATAGCAAAGAAAAATTTGTATCCATTAATGCGGAAGAAATTGGAAAAGTGTTGGGGTTTACAACTGAAGAATCTGGAAATGTCCACATTGACCTAGAAAATCTTGCTAGTGATTATGAAGCAGTGGATGAAATGGAGAATTTTTTTTTCTTAAATAAAATAGTTTAGGATATAGAAAAAAATTGAAAGGTGATCATAAGCCTCCTTATGATTTGGACATTTTTAAACCATGGCTTCAAGATACTATTTCCATGCTAGCATTTTTCCTCAGACTGGATAACAATTTGGAAGTGGGTGCAAGCCTCCTTGAAATGGTATATAATATCCATTATGGTGTTCCACATGTCAAATATAATTTTATTGAGAAAATTGTAGAATCCATGCATAAACAATTTTTAATGATTAAAGGAGGTTCCACCAAGACA